>JAFEMH010005409.1:0-164071 GCA_022495995.1 Adenophora triphylla var. japonica
ACCGGCCTTACGCCGACGCTACGGCCAAAGGTGGAATTGCCGCGTGGCTGAAGCGGGCGAGACGACCATTTTACGCCGACTGGCCGGGATTGAATTGCCGTTGAAGTGGCGAGACCGGTCTTACGCCGACGGCCGGTTGCTGTTGAAGTGGGCGAGGACCGGCCTTACGCTGACTACGTGGATTGATTTGCCGCTGGCTGGCGAGGACCTGGTCTTACGCCGACGGGGATTGACAAGGCTGCTGGCGAGGACCGGTCTTACGCCTCACGGCCTGGTTGAATTGCCGCTGGAGCTGGGCGAGGACCGGTCTTACGCCGACGGCGAATTGCCATTGAGCCGGGCGAGGACCGGCCTTACGCCTCGCGCCGGTGGTTGAATGCCGCTGGAGTGGCGAGGACCGGTCTTACGCCGACGCCAAAGGCCGGTGATTGAATTGCCGCTGAGCGGGCGAGGACCGGTCTTACGCCGACGGCCGTGGTTGATTTGCCGCTGAGGGGCGAGGACCGGGTCTTACGCCGACGTCCGGATGGTCAATTGCTGGAGAAGTGGCGAGGACCGGTCTTACGCCGACGGCCGGGATTGATTTGCCGTTGAAGTGGCGAGGACCTGTCTTACGCCGACGGCCGGTGATTGATTTGCCGTTGGCGGGCGAGGACCGGTCTTACGTTTGACGGCCGTGATTGATTGCCGTTGAAGTGGGGCGAGAATCGGTCTTAGCCGACGCGCCTGGCATTGATTTGGCTGGCGATGCAGGGACCGGTCTTACGCCGATTGGAATCAAGGTTGGCTGTGGGCGAGGACCGGTCTTACGCCGACGGCCGGTGGTTGAATTGCCGTTGAAGTGGGCGAGGACCGGCTCTTACGCCGACGGCTGTTGAATTGCCGCTGAAGCTGGCGAGACCGGTCTTACGCTGCCGACGGCCGGTTGAATTGCGCTGGAGCGGGCGAGGATCGGGTCTTACGCACTCCGCCGGGGTTGATTTGCCGTTGAAGTGGCGAGGACCTGCCTTACGCTTTGACGGCCGGATTGATTTGCCGTTGAAGTGGGCGAGGACCGAGCCTTACGCCGCCGGATGAATTCAGCCGCTGGGGCGAGGACCGGCCTTACGCCGACGGCCGGTGGTTGGAATTGCCGTTGAAGTGGGCGAGGACCGGTCTTACGCCGACGGCCGGTGGTTGAATTGCCGCTGAAGTGGGCGAGGACCTGGCCTTACGCCGACGGGGCCGGTGGTTGAATTGCCGTTGGAGCGGGCGAGGACCGGTCTTACGCCGACGGCCGCTTTCTGCTGAGCTGGCGAGACCGGTCTTACGCTTGACTACGGCCTGGGATTTGCCGTTGAAGGGCGAGGACCGGTCTTACGCCGACGGCCGGTGGTTGAATTGCTGGGCGTGGCGAGGACCGGTCTTACGCCGACGGCCGGTGTCAATTACCGTGGAGCTGGCGAGGACCGCTTCCTACGCCGACCCGCCGGTGGTTGAAGCCCATCCGCTGGGGCGAGACTGCCCACGCCGATTGGGCCTCGCTGGTTGAATTGCCGTTGGAGGACCTGGCGACCTGGTCTTACGCCCGTGGATGGTTGAATTGACCTATTTGACGTGCGAGGGTTGGAATCTCGCTCAAGCGGCCGGGCGGTAGCTGCCCGGGGCTTGACGGTCGTGGGGATTGATTTGTGACGCACCCGGGGAGCGGGTCTTCTCAAGCAAGATGGCCCTGGTGTGCTTCCCGTGGCTCCGAGGGACCCTCCCTTTGGGATGCTTGATTCCCGAGACATGGACGTGCTCGATTTCGAGAGGTACCTGGGCGCTTGGCGCCGAGGAGTTCATTTTGTATGGAGAGGAGTACGGGGCCTCGTGAGGAGGAAGCCGAGGACGCCGCAGTATTGGCGAGGAGGAGAGAGGCCGGCCCGCAGCTCCCTGCAGGTTCCGATGCCGGACCGGATTTCACGTACGTCCGCGGGGACGGATAGAGGAGGAGGGCGTCTCAGACTTCGCCCGGAGCGTGCTCCGCCGCATACAGAAAGTGGACTCCCGATAGATCGGTGAGTGTGGCCGACTCTTTTCCATCTTGGCATCTTTTCTCGTATTTTCTCTTTTTGTTGAGTATAACCGTATTGCTGAGCGCTTCCTTGGCCGCTCATTGGTGCAGTCCCGGGAGAGCTTATGATATGTTTGACTCGCCGTTACGTGGCGATGAGGTCGCGAAGAAGATGGCTTCTCAAGATATCTTGCCGTTCTTCGCGACGCGTGCCGGCGTACGAGCCTATGCCTTCGAGGCACTCAGGACGTTCCTCCGCCTGCAGCCGAGCCTGAGCCGCAGCCAGGAGGGACCTTTGAGGGGGCGGCATAGCATGGATGCCGGGACATCTTCGGGAGCCGCAGTGGCCTTCGAGGGAGCAACCCTTTTATCGCTCATGCCTCCACATGGCGCATGTGGTGAGGGTTCCTCGTGAGCCTTCTTTCTTTGATCCTTTCGCCGGATTTGATCCTTCCGAGTACTTTTCGTGGGAGCCTCGGGCGGGTGCTCGGTGATTCGACGACGCAGGATGTGACTGCGAGTTCGCTGGGATGCCCGACTTTTCTTTGGAGGACCTCGGCGAGGATGATGATGCTGAGGAGTCTGATTAGTATTCATTTGCTTTCCCTCTTTTCATATCCCTCCTTTTTTTTTTGTTTAGCAACAGACATTTTATGGGTACCTGTAATAAAACACATGTATTTGCATGGCAAACAGTATTTTATTTTAAGATGTAATGTCATTTTTGTGATTCCCGGGAATTGTCCTAGAAATTGTTGCTATTATTATTTTTTATTTTGTGCATGCCACGTGAGCTGAGAGTGCATTTGTGGGTAGTGTTGGTTTGCCGGGAATGGCTTTGGCCAGTGTTTGGGCAGTTTGGAGCAAGGTTTTGCTGAGGACAGTGGTTGTTGTACTGTTTGCTGGGGAAAATGGGTTCTTTTGCAAGGAGGTCCGTACGGACATACTTAGCATGCAAAGAGGTCCGTATGGACCAACCTTGCTTTTGGGAAGGACATAAATGCTTTCCAGTGTCTGGTTCTTCCTCATTTCCCCATTTGCAGCCATTTTCGAGCTTTCTTCCCCATTTTCTCTAGGAACCTCCATTTTTGCCATGGATTCTTCGTACGTCCCTAGAATTTTGCCGAGGCTTTCGCAGGAGAGGCAAGCACACTTCCTTGAGCAGTTGAAAACGTGGATGCGGCGCCGTATGAGGCATCAGAGACGGGCTTTCGAGGTAAGGTTTCGTCTTTGCTCGATTTGGTCTTTTAAGGAGTTGGTTCCTGATTGGGACTTGTTGCGGGCTGCCGCGAAGTTCTGGGATGTTAGGAGGCACGTGTACTGTTTCTCCTATAATGAAATGGTGCCCACTTTTGAGGATTTTCGGGCTTTGATTGGAGGACCGGAGGTGGAGGCCATCTCGCTTCCTTTGATTGGTGTGGTGCCGCGTGAGCGTGGAAGCTTGCAGACTTTCTTCGTACTTCGTTGGAAGAAGTGCAGGCATGATCCTTGATTCGGGTCATATCGACATTTCGAGCCGCCGGAGCGGTTCATGGCCGATGATGAGAGTGACGTCTCTTGGGATGTATTTGCCTTGTGCGTGATGGCGACGCTTTTTCCGGTCCGGCCTCCTTGGCATTTGTGATGGAGCTTTGCTAGATGTGGTAGAGGCACCGCAGAGCCGGGAGAAGGATATTGTCCCGTTGGTGCCGGGGAGACTCTTCATGGTATCGACCGTCCCTGGGGATCGTTTTATGAGAGGGAAGCCCCGCTTTGCTCACCTTGTGGCCGCGAGAGAGACTTCAGCCATGCCCGAGGCTCCGACGTCGTTTAGCCCGTGGTCATTTGCTCGCCGACCTCTTGTGTTGGATATGGATCACCCGCCCGGGAGAGATGGATGGCACAGCCTGGTACGCATCGTATCCGCCGGTGGGTTCCCAGACCGGAGGATTGAGACCAGGAGGATCTTGCAGAAGGGTCCTACGTTGTCGTAGTTCCAGGTTTGTCTTGGTCCTCCTTCTATATTCCGTCGCTTGTTTCCCGGCATTGGGATGAAGCAGAGCCTTTGTTTGGCCGGGATGACCTTGCTATCACGGAGGTAGCTCCCTTTGTATGGCAGCCTTCAGTGCCTTCTTGTATTTTCTCGAGGGTATGGAAGTATTCCGCTTTCCCTCCCCGTGGTACTCCTTAGACGCTCTGGGGAGCGTTGTATTGACGACTCAAGATCCGGCCTCGGTATGAGCAAAGATGTTGGGCGCCCCAAGTGGTCTCGAGAGCAGCGTGCAAGCAATTCTCGGGGACCCGCTGCCGTAGCAAACCTATTGCCTTAGGAGTTCCAAGCCTGGTCTCGACCCTTCGATGTGACGGGAGACACTTTGTTTGACTACGAGACTAGAGTTGACCGACCGACGAGGAGAGATCCTCTTTACGGCACTCGCAGGAGGAGATCCGAGCCGAAGCACGGGCGAATGAAGCCCCGAGAGCTACCGGATTGTTTGACTCTACTGGGAGGACCCCCGATCTCTGACCGAGAGACGCAGAGTTGGTTCACGTGGAGCGAAAGAAGACTCGCCGGGGACGAGGGAAGAAAGGAAAGAATGGCGAGGGGACAAGCGCAGATGGCGCGGAATGACCTCCTAGGTATCCATTCATTGCATTGCAAACACATTATTAGTTAAATGTATTAAGCTGTCTTTTAGCATGTTGTGAACTTGAGAGTAGACCGTGCTTGAACTCATCAAGAAATGTTGTAACCGTTAGTGATTTGTGATTTACTTTTAAAGCTTTGTCGAGACGCAAGATCTCTTGTTTGCCTTTGCTTTTGTTGTGCACTTTGTCGGCGTCCGTCCTTGGACTTTTCTGTTGCATTTGCGGACTTGGAAGGGCCTGCAGGCCATGACGGCAATCCCTTTTGCTTAGGCTTTGTGCTTGGCTGAGAGGTTGAGTGATCTCCTGACAAGTCGTTCTGACAGTCTTTTTCGCAGCTTCCTTGCCTCTTGTTGGCGTCGGGCTCTTGACCTCTTTTTTGTAGCTTCTGCTTGAGCTTCTTTTGTTTTTTTTTTCGTGAGCCTTTGCTCGAGCTCTTTTTTTTGTGAGCCCTTGCTCGAGCTCTCTTTTTTTTTTGAAGCGCGTGAGGGCGAAGACAAGCCCCTGGCTTGGAAGCAGACATGAGTCAGTCGTTTGATGTTGAGTGACCCTCGGATGTCCTTTGATGTTGCCGCCGTCGTTTGACTTGGTCAAGGTGACTGTTGGGGCGTGTTCTTGAAAAGTGCGTAGCTTGATGAAGGTCTTGATTGACATTCAAACTTTTGACTTTTTTGTGTATTTTTAGACCGGACCAATTAAGGTTGCCTACGTTCCCCCGGACTAGAGGGCTCAGGTCTGCGTAGTTCGACACTACATGGAGTGCCAAGAGATGCACACTGCTCTTCTTCAGGCGAAGTATCTCGCGAAGTTTGCTTCCGTTGACTGGATTCATGAAGGGATTGCCGTCTAGGTCCGTTAGCCTTCATGGCGCCTCCGGAGAAGATCTTTGAACCACGAAAGGGCCGATCCATGTGGGTTCCCATTTTCCCAAAGGGGTTGGTTCGAGTGGGAGGCTTTTCTTTGAGTACAAGGTCACCTTCCCCGATGTCTCGGGATTTGACTTTCTTGTTGAAAGCTCTAGCCATCCTGCTTTGATAGGCTCGGACGTGTTCCATGGCCTTTAGTCGTCGCTCGTCTAGCAGAGCCAATTCGTCGTGTCGGCTTCGGAGCCATTCGACTTCGTTGATGTCATTTTACAAAGAAGACTCGGAGTGAGGGAATTTCCAAATACGGGAAGGACCGCTTCCATCCCGTATGTCGTGGCAAATGGGGTTTCTCCCATGGTCAGTTTCCGACCGATGTGCGGTAGCCCCAGAGTGCAAGGTGCAGCTTCTCGGGCCAATCTCGTCCTCGGGTTGTCATTTTTCGGATGATCCGTTCGAGGGTTTTGTTTGCCGCTTCCACGGCGCCGTTTGTTTGTGGCCGGTAGGGAGAAGATTTGTGGCGTGTGATCTTGAATTCAGCCAGTAGTCTGTCGAATTCCCCCTCGAAGTGTGAACCATTGTCTGATATGACCTCATTTGGGATGCCGTATCGGCAGATGATGTTTTCTTTGAGGAAATGCGCGACCTTCTTGGAGGTGAGTACCTTGGAGGGCTTGGCTTCGGCCCATTTGGTGAAGTAGTCGATGGCTACTAAGATGAACTCGCGACCGTTGTCGCCTGGCGGAGCGATTTTCCCGATGACGTCAATTCCCCAAGTGGCAAATGGCCAAGGTGTAGTCATGCAGTAGAGATCGTGAGGAGGTAGATGATTGAGGTTGGAGAACCGTTGGTACTTGTCGCAGCTTCGGACAAAGTGGATGCACCGCCTCCATGGAGATCCAAAGTAGTAGCCCATCCCGAGAATGATTTGCATCGTGGCTCTGGCGTTCATGTGGGGACCGCAAGCCCCATTGTGGACTTCGTTCATGAACTTGTTTGCTTCTTCTTGACTGATGCAGCGTAGGAGTGGCCCATGGTAGCGTTTCTTGTATAGCATGTCCCCGAGGATGACGAAGTGAGAGGCAAGACGTTTCAGGGCCATGACGCTCTTGGTTTTGACCCCTCCTGTGTGTGGGTCTTCCTTGTTCATGAAGGTGGTTTCCCCGCTCTTGAGGTATTGGAAAATCTGGTGTGTGCTGGAAATGGCGTCGGACTTGCGTCTCTTTGGCTCTTCAGCAATCTTGCAAATCGTTGTGATTAAAACCTTCTCGGCAGCTTGGGCCCGGTTTTTCTCTCGTTTGACAACATGCTTAAATGTTTGCTTGATGCATTTATTTAATTAATGTGTTTGCCTTTTGTATAGATGAATTGTTATTAACTTGTTTTGATTAGTTAATATCATCATTTGTTAAAGATGCAATGAAATGATTTTTTAGGAAGGTCGGACCTTTTATTGAAAGCGTGAAGACTGTACATTGTTGACCAAAGATTCACAATCGTCGGGCGTAAAGCCGTCAAAAGACTCAAAAGATGGGAATACACGTACAACAAGACTCGAAGCTAGACTATAGGCGACGAGGGATTGGACCAGCTTCATTACTCTCGGATGGCCGTAGCTCTAGAGGGAGTGGTGTCGGGTTCAGTGGCCAATCTTCCCTTGGCATGAGTCCCGGAAAGTAGCTTGCATGCGGTTCGATTTCAAACCGTATCGCGGAGGTTTTTGGCCGCTCCCCCGATGATGTCCCTCCATTAGTGTTGCCACCACCCTTGGGGGTTTTTGATGATAGAAGTCGCCGAGGGCTACTTCTAGGAGGGCGAAGCATTCGCCGATTCGGAGTGGATTCTTGCCGATGTTGATCACTTTCATAGAATCTCGCTTCTTTATCTCGGGATCTTTGCTTGGACGACGTTTACAATGTCTCGATTCGAGCGACATGCTATATCTCCTTCCCCGATTAAGCCTTGGAGGAGGTTGCGCCATTGTTCGTCCAGGTCGGACACCGGAATGTTGAATTGAACTAAGCCGTGATGGCCGTCCCCATAAGATCCGAGAGTGTCGGCTAGAGGGTTGTCTTGTACCGGGGATCGGTGATGAGCCGCCAAGAGGGTTTTCGCGAAGTAAGGTCTACTCCTCGATCAATCTCCATTAGGGCATCCATCTCTTGATCCTCTCTCAAGCATTCTTCACCGCATATATCGTAGTTGTCATCCCGACCCATGAGTTCTTCGATTTCCACTCGTCGCGGCTTAGAGCGTGGATGTAAGGATCCACTTCGTAGCTGGGACAGGGTAGGAGAATCATCTCGGGGAAGAGTATTCGGTCATGTCGGGACCTTCTTCCGGGTCATAGCTTGGCCGGCCAAGCACTTGCCATTGCACCGCTTCCGCGGATCACTTCGATCGCTCCATTAGCATTGATGAATTTCACGCATTGGTGAAGAGTGGATGATACCGCTTTCATCCGATGTATCCAAGGTCGTCCCAAGAAAGCAGTAGAAGGTGGGTTTGATTTCCACGACTTGGAACTCTACCGACTCTAGTTGTACGTCGAATTGGATCCTCAAATTGATGACTCCTACGATTGGTCGTGCAAAGGGAATCGTAGGCTCGAATTACCCGAGGTGAAGGCCTTATCGCAGAACGGTCGATGCGGAGTCGTTTCAATGTGCTCAAAGCGATGATGTTGGATCGGCGGAGCCGTTATCAATCAAGACGTTCGGGAGGAAGAACATCTCTATTTTTATGAGGATGAGGAGGGCTTCGTTGTGCCGATTCTCACATATTGGCAAGTCATCGTCTCGTGAAGGCTAAACCGCTTCCCGTGCTACCGTTGGACTCGCCTCTTCTCGGGGAACGTTCGATCCATCCATTTATATGCCTTGGCCGGGGCAAAGATCGTAGGGAGACAGCTTGCCCTTGGGCGTTCTTGTCGGAATTCCCGGTCACGAGATCTCTTGACTCCGGTTTCACGCTCCCAAATCGTAGCGGGACAAAGATGCCGACGGTTTCGAAATTGCAGGGAGTCCGCTCTCGCTGGAGTTTCGTCAAAGGCTACTGAGTTTACCCTGTCGTTCTGGGGAATGGATTTCCGATGGTATTGGGACCACGGGGGCGTTCCAATTTTCCTCCTCAATGAGCCCCTGGACCACCCGCTTGAGCACGAAGCAATTGTCGGTGGTGTGGCCGGGTAGTTGTGGAAGGCGCAGTGCTTCGCTCATATCCATGTTGGCCTGAGAGTCTTCGGTTGGAAATTCTCGAGCGGCTTGAGAAGATTCCGTTTCACCAAAGCTTCAAATACTTGACCCAAGGGCATTTCGAGGTTGTCTAAATGCTGGAACTGTGGGAAGCGAGGGGGGTTGTTATTCTTTGGGGCTGCTTGATCGCGGTTTACCTGAGCTCCGTTCTGAATGTAGTGCACACTGTTCCGCGCCGCTTCTTTTCCTTTGGTTGGGGCAGGAGTTGAAGTTGCTGTGTTTGTTCGATAGCGGTAAGATGAGGCAGGGGTTGCTTTGTTGCCTTTGAAGACTCGTAGTCTTTTCAAACTTTGTCCCGGCGTTGACCATGGCACGGAGATCCTGGATAGAAATGGTGGCCGATCAAGGTCCTCAAAGATGGTTTGAGGCAGGAATGGAAGATGTCCATCTCGCTTCTTCTTTGGAAAGTGGATCCATTATCTCGCTTAGCTTCCGGTTCCATCTTTTGTAGAACTCGCCCACCGGTTCGTCATCCTTTTGTTCGGTGGCTTGCAGGTCATGACGGTTTGTCTCCCATTCAAGGGGCGATACTTTTCCAGGAAGATTTCACTCGATTTGATCCCATGTGGAGCGGTTTTCTCGCCTTCACATTGAGAAACCACCTTAGTGCCGTGGATTTGAGGGAATGCCGAAAGTGATCTCGCCATCCGTTGAGGGGTTGCCCCTTTGGCTCTCATACCCGGGACGTAGGTGTCGATGTGGGTTTTGGGCATTCTGTCCCGTCAAACTTTTCCATTTCCGGCATCCCGAACTTTGGAGGGAGAGGGACCACTTTGTTCGGATCGCAGGCGTGAGGGAGTCCTTCCGAGAACTAGCTAGCTTGCCTTGCATGTCTTTCATTTGTTCGATCGCCCAAGCCATGTGAGGATCACTGTCGAGGTGGGTTACCGTTTTCGTGGACGGAAACCGAAGATGGGGGTGGATTGGCCGATGGGATCGCCATTCGGGAGTCTTGGGGAGGTAGTTGAGTGTATACCAACCCATACCCCGGGGTGTTGAAGTTGAGGGCGTGATTGCCAGGTCCGCTAAGGGTTGTGTTTGGGAACCGGGGAAATGATTCGTTAGCCCCAATTGGGAGACTAGCGGTGGCAAGCTTGAGATGTCGGATATCCGCCGGGATGCCTATCCCCGGTAAGCATGGGGACTTTTGGTTGTGATTGCGAGGCTCGTATAGAGGCAAAGGATTGAATCTCGGGGATACCGAGATGCATTGGGATCTCGGCGGAGCGTGCACGTATGTGTGCCGTTGGTACCGATCTTGGTGTGCGTGAGCCGGAAACCGACCGTGGCTGAGGCGGGCATGCCTGAGCCGCTGACCGACGCCCGAGGGGAGCTTTGAGCGAGAGCCGCTTGCGTTCCGGGATCTCGTAGCTTGGCGGAGGCGGAACTTGCCGATAGCTTTGAGAGACCGGGGAGCCGGTATGTCTTCATCCTCTATGAGAACAAAGGTCCCGCCAGCCGAGGAACCGCAACCTGTTCCTCGAAGACGCAGGGTGTCTACGATCCAGGCTTGCTGTTCCTCTTGGCGCTTCTTAATGGTTTCGAAGGCTCGCAGCACCTCCTCCATTGTCTGGAGGTTCCTTAGTGGCGAGGTTCCGTTTCCCTCACTGTTATCTGTTGATCCCGTCATGGGGGAGTATCGGACGGTGCGGACCGTTGAACTGGAAGGGCTATCGGACCTTGTGACCTCGATACTGAAAAGGCGGCTTTCAGGGATTCTCAACCACTCTCGGTTCGCTGGAGGGGGTGATGGGCAAGGTTTAGACACAGGAATGGCCTAACGGGATAAAAGGGGGAAAGCTCACGTGGCATGCGGTTTCCGTTTCTTTTATGATTTTTTTTTTTTGTTGTTTTAATTTACTTAAAACAGTATTTTCTCAGAATCCTAGGGAGGGTGGAAAAGATTGCTCTTCTTTTTCGCAACTATGCTAGATCCCGGGTCGCCGGGAGACCATCTCGTGCGGCTATAAGCCCCTCGTTTTGCACCCGTATTTCGACATCCCAGCGGTGGACAGCCCTGTGCGAGGGTCCTATAGTGCAAGCGGTTTCCATCGGCCTAAAAGAAAAATCGAACCTAAGGACAGAGCCTGTCATGTTCGTTGTGATGCGTTAGCCATGTGAATAGTGAACCGAGCCGGCCACTAAGTCAAGATCGTGTCAAGAGTTCGGCATGACCTTCTCTTTGCTTGCTTGCGCAAGGGATCCGTGACGTTAGGCGTTGGCCGGGTCATATTGTCATGGCCGACGTATCAAAGGCGTGATGACATGGTGTCATGTGAGCATGGATGTATATCCGGGACGGAACATCGTCCAGGTGTAGCTTCGGAAATCAAGATCGGGTCAAGATTTTAGCATGACCTTTCATCGCTTTGCTTGCGCAAGGGATCTTGAGTTCCGAGCCTTGACTCGAGAAAAATGGCCGGCATGGTATATGTATCCAGGCCGTATGACACGGACCGGGTAAAAACCAACCGAGTCCGGGACAGAGTGTGACTCAAGACTCAAACGTGCGTGGTTGACGCTTGGCTAGGATGGGATGTTTGGAATGATCCCGTGCGCGTCCAAGAGGCCTAGGAAGACCTAACGGATCGCAACCGAGACCACTCCGGGCCGAGGGTTGTAGTGTGCGGTGTATCCGAGGTAGCGATGCGCGTAGCGTGCGGTGTAACCGAGGCAAAAGCGCGTAGTGTGCGGTCTCTAAAATTCTTTTTCTGAGTAAAACAGAAGTTTTTGAAGAATTTTAAATGTATGCACAGATGTATATTGATGCATTTTTTTTTGTATTTTTATTTTTGTAAAATAAAAAGTAAAGCACATGCACACACACACAACAGTTAAAGAAAGGGGTAAAATGAAAGTTTGACCCTCATCATCGTTTTAAAAATCTTTTGTTTTGTTTAAAAAGATTTTAAAACAAAAAGTCCCTCAAATGAGTCGCCAACCGAAATAGCCCGGATCCGAGCAGCTTCGCGGCCCGGCATCTGGCAATCTTTCGCGTTGGAGCGGTTCGTTCTCGCCGTTTTGCTTTCGCATTTTGTAGAGTCGCCACGCCGTTTTTATTAAGCCCAAAACATTGAAAAAGGGCATCAGTTTAAAGATAATTTTAAACTGTTTTTGTGTGATGAGATTTTGAGTTCGGAGGTCAGATGACTCCTTGGGAAGAGAATATTAGAATATTAGAGCTCACCCGAGTCGCCTCGTAAAACGAGTCTTTCGGATACCCCTAATATCCTTTAAATGTTGTGTGTGTGTGTGTGCTTTTAAAAATGCATGCTGTATCGGATGTCTACATTGTATGCTATGTATGGAAATGTATTGAAATAGTAATGGAAGGAAGCCTTACCAATGTTGGTTCGTGTCTGTCTTCCACTGTAGAATAGTGTTTGAGGTCGGAGTAGCGTTCCGGTATGGATCTGGATTGCTTCGGGAGATGCCGGTTGTCTGCGGACAGAGTTTTGGCGTGAGTTGAGGTTGCAGGCTGCGTTCGGGCAGAGGTTCGGCGTGCGTGGGGATCGTCGGGATCACTCGGGCAGAGGTTCGGCGTGCGTTGTGGTAGCAGGAGTCACTCGGGCAGAGTTTCGGCGTGGTTTGGGATCGTCGGTTTGACTCGGAAAGAGCCGGGACACCGTGGAAAGACCAGGCAAGGCCTCGGAGTACCACGAGGGGCCTCAGAGTACCTCGAGAGTGCCTCGGGGCAGCGCGGGAGCGTCTCGGGAGCGCTCGGGGAGGCTTCGGAGCACCACGAGGGGGGCTCGGAAGGCCTCGGAAGGATCCGAAAGGGGCCGGGAATGCCTCGAGAGGACTTAGAGGGGAGCCAGAAGGCTAAGGGAGGAAGAGAGAAGAGGGAGGTGTCTGAAAATGAGGAGGGGAAGCCCTCTATTTATAGTAAAAATTTCGGAGCAAAGAGGTCCGTACGGACCTTCTTCGTTATCCAGAATTTTGGATTTCCTCGATTTGAGGGAATCTGCAATGATGGAGAATATTCTGGAATGATGGTGTTCCCTGAGCAATAAGGTCCGTACGGACCATCTTGCATGCAAAGAGGTCCGTACGGACCAACTCTGCAGGGAAGTAATCATTTTCCCCGGGATTTGAGGGAATATTGTGGACTTTAAGGGGATTCAGTAATCATTGAAACAAAGAGGTCCGTACGGACCTTAATTGCTTTTCGATTTCTCGAAAATTCCCAAAAGGTCCTTTTGTCCCTTTTTATCCCAGAAAGGCTCCTCCCTTGGTTTGGTTGGGGGTTTGAGAGGGTTTTGAGAGGGTTTTGAGTGAGAGAGGTCTCTGAGACTGCGTGGATGAGTCTGCGGTGTTTCCCGTGTGTTTGAAAGGGGGTGATCCAGATTGGGGTACTTACACCTTCGTAGATGATCCATCCGTATACAAGATGTAATAGTTGGACGGGAGTTCGATGGGAGACTCCTCTTCTTCTGTCGTGTTTTGCTTACGAGAAGTGGGGACATGTTTACCCATGAAGGCAGTCTCAACCATGAAATCAACCAGAGGCTGTGCCAGGAGGTCTTCCTTGGTTGGTAAGTGATATCAAGCTCAGTAAGAGCGATAGACCAATTTAGGAGACGTCCGGAGCCATCCAACTTATGCAGAATCTTCTTCAATGGTTCATTGGTATACGCAGTAATGGGATGCGCAGAAAAGTAGGCACGTAGTTTTCTTGAGGCTATAACTAGTGCATACGCTATCTTTTCTATGTTGAAATATCTGCTCTCCACGTCTGACAATGCCTTAGAGACATAGTAGACTGCTTTATGTGTTCCTTCATCATTTCGTACAAGAACAGATGCGACTGCATTCTGTGGTGGCTTTGGAGACGTACAACATCTCGCCAGTAATCGGACTGCTAAGCAAGGGAGGGGAACCCAAGTACTCCTTCAACCGGAGGAATGCTTCGGAGCATTCGAGAGTCCAGGAGAAGCTCTTGGTACCCTTCAATATCTTGAAGAATGGTAGTGATTTTTCGACGGATTTGGCGATGAATCTTCCAAGTGCTGCTATTCTTCCATTTAATCTCTGAACCTCCTTGATGTTGGTAGGTTCCTTCATGTCAATTAAGGCCTTGATCTTCTCAGGGTTCGCCTCTATTCCCCTTTGTTATACCATAAAGCCTAAGAACTTTCCAGTTGTCACCCCAAACACACATTTACTTGGGTTTAGCTTCATGTCGTTGGCTCGGAGATTGTTTATTGTTTCCTCCAAGTCAGGGGCGTGACTGCCCTCCTTGGTCTTTATTACCATATCATCAATGTAGGCCTCCATATTGCAACCTATTTGTACACCAAATACCTCATTCACCATACGTTGGTACGTGACACCCACATTTTTAAGCCTAAAGGGCATCATGACATAGCAATAATTTCCCCGGATATTTGAAAGGCCATCTTCTCGATGTCCTCTACAGCCATTTTGATTTAGTGATAGCCAGAATAGGCATCTAGAAAATTGAGAGTTCGGTGTCGGGCTATGGAGTCAACCAACTTATCAATTATGGGGAGAGAATAACTGTGTTTAGGGCAGGCCTTGTTAAGATCAGTGAAGCCTATACACATTCGCCACTTCCCATTTTGTTTTTTCACCATTACCACGTTGGCCAACCAAACGGGGTACTTTACTTCTCGAATGATTCCGGCACTAAGTAGCGTTTGCGCCTCTTCCTTGATAGCTTCCTCCTTGTCCCTTGCAAAAATCCTCCTTGTCTGTGAGATGATTTTTGCCAATGGATCGACTTCCAGGTGGTGGAGGGCTACTTCTTCATTGATCCCCCTCATGTCCTTGACTGTCCAAGCAAAGACGTTGAGACTATTTTTTAGGAGGGAGATGATTTCTTCCTTCTCTTATAGGGATACCTGGCCCCCGAGTTTAATTTTTTTGTTCAGGATAGTCAGGATTGATAACTACCTCTTCCAATTCATCCACGTGCTCCATTTCTGGACTGCCTCAAAATTCCAGGGATTCAATAATGATTTCCCTAAGTCTTCAACCCTCATTGTCATTCACGTCGAGGCCTTCCTCTTGCATTAGTTCGTCAACGTCGGGCATATCAAATATCCTCAAGTCAGGGTTGGCCCCCAAGTTCTGGCAGTTGACGAGAACAGGATCTGTCTCCGAGACGGGCAGAACTATGCCTTGGTCAGCTGCAGTTTCTAGGACCAGAGGTTCCTCTTCCTGTATTTCATGGATGTAACCTATCCTAGAGCTTGTGTGGGTAGTTTTCAAAGACTTAGAGATTTTTATGTTGTCTTCGGGAGTATCTATCTCCACGCTTTTGGATGCTTTTCTGCTTTTTACGACATGCTCCAAGAAGTCCTTGGCGGTCGCCCTCACGCATCCAATTCCAGCACGAGTTGGGAATTTAACTCGTTGGTGAGGAAGGGAGGCGACCAACCCAAGTTTTGCTTGACTTGGAATGCCTAGGATCGCATGATAGTCACTTGTCAGATCCATGACTACGAAAGTGACTATAGCCTTGGATCGGAAGGGATGTTCGTCGACTTCTAGCTCCAGGTCAACGGTTCCCTTGGTACCGACTTTATGGTTGGTGAAACCTTCTAGCCTTCCGTGGTAAGGCTCCAGGATGGTGTCCTTCAAACCCATCAATTGGAAAGCTGAGTAGTATAAGATATCATGAGAGGCCCCCGTGTCAACAAGAAGTCTCTCGGATTCAACGTTATCAATTCGACCCTTTATCACCAAGGGTTTTTCACGGGCAGCACGGCTCCCTGCCAATTCGTTGGGAGAGAAACTAATGACCTCTTTCGCCTTATGAATCCTAGCAGGAATGTGGTACACCTTGCTTAGCTCATGGATCTGGTCCCTTAGCTTTCTTGTAGAGACTGCCTCCTCTCGAATCACATGCAATTTGGCCCTAGGAGGCCTTTGTTCCCCCATCCTCGCTTTTGTCAAAATCTTCACTTTTGTCCTCCTTCCGCTTCCGCTTGCCATCGTTTTTCATAACATAGCGGTCGAGTTTTCCCTCGTCGACCCACCTTTGGATCATTCGCTTGAGGGCGATGCACCTTTCAGTGTTGTGACCATGGTCCTTGTGGAAATCACAAAATTTGGAAGTGTCACGAGGGAACTTTGGTTTGTCGCCTAGTGAACGAGGTGGTGGAAGGTTCACTAGTTGCATGATCTCCGTGATGGGTTTGGTAAGAGAGGTAAAAATTTCAGGCTTTTCAGTACTCCTTGTTCTATTCTTCCCCTTGGATCCATTAGCAATCATATTTCCATTGGAAGCATGGCGATTGCCAACTGCTTCTGGTTAAGTCTTGTCAGATCCCCTTTTCTTGCTTTTATCCTCCGCCATGGCAATGGCATAAGACACATTGTACAAATCTGCCTTGGACTGTAGCTCTCTGGCGGAGAGTTCATATATGAGTGGTCCGGATCTCAATCCGGATTTGAAACAAACAATTACCTCCCTGTCTGTGAGGCTTTCTTCCACTTGTTCCGCCATGCTTCGGAATCGGTTATAATAACTGAGAGTGGTCTCATTCTTTCCTTGCTCGATGTTGGCAAGGTCTGTTAATCTCTTCTTCCTCCTACCTGTAGTGGCAAAGTGGTCTATGAACATTCTCCTCATGCCTCTCCAGCTATCTATGCAACCCTTTTTAAGCTCACGAAACCTGGTCAAGGCTGTTCCGGAGAAGGTGCTCGCGAAAGCTTTACAGAGCATGTCATCGGCCTTGGTGAGGAGGTTCATGGTCGACTCAAAACTTTGTACATGGTCCTTCGCGTCGGTGGTTCCATTATACTTTTCAAAGTTTGGGACCTTAAACAGAGGATTAGGTGGTGCATCAGTTATCCTTTGAAAGAAAGGACGAGTAGACCAGTCATCATCTTCTCCGTCGACCTTCTTTCCCATTTCTATGTCATCAATTCTCTTTTTCAAGAGTTTCCATTCCTTAGCTTCCACTCCCTTTTCAGTGCTAGCGTGAGTACTGTAGTGGGAACTCCGGTGGGAACTACGATGGGAACTTATCTCTAGGGTTACCATTCACCCTACTATGTTCCTCGTCATTTCGACAATTTTCTCCTCGTCTAGAGGGTGCTTTGTCTTGCCGTGGTTCTGCCTCATAGCCACCAAGTACCATTATATATGGTTGGGGAGTCCTCGGCCTTGCAAAGTGATGAGGACGGGGTGAGTCACGCCGAGGTCTAGGAGAATCACGATGATGAGGTACCACGCCGAGACGAGGAGGGGATAAACGTTTGGACAGACTGAGCCTCATTCGTAGGTCTCTCGAATCTACCTATTGTTCTTTAGAATTTAAGTGGCTTCTCAAGTCTACCACCTCCTTCTCGTTCCCATGATTATGAGGCCGATGAGCATCTCGGAGGGTCTGCTTAGGTGGTACAGCAGGATCACGGGGAGGATCTCGGCCACGAGGAGGACTCCTCCGGATATCTCGTCCTACACCAGTTTCCCTTCCACGAGAGTTGCCTCCTGACTTCAAAGGCATGATGAACTCGACCATGGAGTTTTCTGGAGCCTGAGTCTCGTACATACGTTGCAATTTCTCCATTTGTCTATGCAACAAGGTACGTCGGTCAATGGGTTGGGTGTTCTCAGCTCGTCTGATGTCGGCGTTCCTCGTCGGCTTCTTACTTGTTCGTTTCCCTCGAGGACGAGTATTACGAGGGAGGTTTGCACCAGCCCCCTTGGCAGCTGGCTGTCCCATGGAACGGAGAGTCATGACAAGGGGAGGTGGTCCTTCGGGCTGAGGTGGAGGAGGAAGCACCTAAGTGTTAGGTCGGACCTCGTTCACTTAGGTATGCTCCTCATTGGTAATACTAGCAAATTGCCCGTCTTCCATTGATATCAAGATTGCAAACAGTCAATTACCAAACGGACGAATTTTTTAGCAGATCAAGATTTTTCGGCCAAAATCACAATTGTCAGGACAAATGTTAAACATATTTTATTCGCCTCCAACGGAATTCACTTGCAAACGTAAAATCACCCAAGTTTCCGTACAAAACAATTGCAAAACATGTCAAATTT
The DNA here is from genome assembly GCA_022495995.1 of Adenophora triphylla var. japonica. NCBI lineage: Eukaryota > Viridiplantae > Streptophyta > Magnoliopsida > Asterales > Campanulaceae > Adenophora > Adenophora triphylla. Next base: position 17,800 of record JAFEMH010005409.1, read on the forward strand.
CGGCCAAAATTTTGCATATTCCGACGAGAATCAAAATAGGGCAAAACAAAACATCGATTTCGGGCCGAATCCAAGAATTATCCGGCAGAAAATATGGCTTCGAGCGAGCTTTTTCCAGACCAAACAAAGGGCGTTTGAATCGTTTCCCGACAATGGAACCAAACTGATGATGCCAAAATGTTGAATCAGCCCAAATCCAAGCGATCGATTGTGCTCTGGCGATTGCTTAGCCTGAAAATAAGACAAAACACGTAAACTAAGCCGGGGCTTCACCGAGGAAGGCCCTCAGGCGTGAGAGGAAGTTCACGTTTTTTAGAAAGAGAAACTAATTTGACAAAGTTTCGGATAATAAAAGTAACCTACCTGAATATGGAAATAATGGCTTGTATTTATAGCGATGGATTGACAGAATCCATATTGAACTCGGACTGTTAAGAGATAAGGTATAATCCTAGAAGGATTATATCTGTTAGAGAGTCCTTAGTTGATTTGAATTAATGTAAGAGGTGGGTACAATTCTGATAAGATTGTAACTGCTTAATCCTTGTTTGAATAGGATTGCTAAGACTGCTTGCCAGAAAGCAGAGATGACTGAATTCCTTATCTCGTCGTGTGCAGGTAAGCTGAGATGAATGAATTCCTTTCCTCGTCATATGAAGATATGCCGATATGTAGGTAGGCCGAGATGAATGAATTTATCTCCTCGTCATATGAAGATATGCCGATATGAAGATAGGACGAGATGAATGACTTTATCTCCTCATCATATGAAGATATGCCGAGGTACAAACATTCCTCTCCTCGTCATACATGGCCGTCTCGGTCCATAATGAGCCGGGGAAGGAATGAGGAATATGGGGAGCCCGTTATGACAACATCAAGGCCGAGGGAGGCACCTCGTCCTCAAGGGAGGCGATCTCGGCCTACGAGGAGGGTCTCCTCGGCCCTTATAGGAGGGCATTTATATTTGCTTGTTGGGTCTTGGTAAGCCTTGGTCGGCCTTGTTGATGCCGAGATGGATGTACGAGAGGCCCATGTTGTAACTTGAGATGGATTATGTTTATGGCCCAATCCACTTGGGCCTGACCCGGACAAGCCCATGTTCGTATCTCGGTTTATACTGTTCAGGTTCCTGTGCTGAAATTAGCTTATGCGGCCAAAGGGTCTAAATGGTTCAGTTTGGTTCGATTTGGGCCAATTTACAAATTGAACCACTAATCATCGGTTTAGAAGAATCTCAAGCCGAATCGAAACATAAAAAAATTCAAACCGAACCAAACCAAACCGCCATGGTTTGGTTCGGTTTGGTTCGATCAGCGGTTTGAACTGCGGTTTAAATCACAATTCAAACCACGTTTCAAATAATGAAATAAAACATTGCTTAAACCATTAATTAAAACATGGTTTCAGACTACACAATTCATTGTCATGTCTGTTTTAATTTTCCAGACATAACGTACAGAAAAGATTCAGTATTTAAACACAAGTTAAAATTGTGCTTCAATGTTTATGATAATAACATGTCATTTGAGTACTTGTAATGGTATGTGATAAATAGTGAATTAGCATTATTACAGGAAGATTAACCTAAAGAAAAAAGGGTTATGCACTAAAATTCATAAATAGAATTAGGGGTTTTCAAATCTAAATGTGAGGTGGAGATAAAAGATATGCATATCTATGATTAATATTGAACGGTTTGGTGGTTCGGTCTCGCGGTCTCGAACTGTGGTTTGGGGTTCCAGACCGCAGATCAAACTGAACCACGTTGTTTGACAATTTTTGGAACCGAACTAAACCACTATTGCTTGAAAACCGAACTAAACTGCGTGATTTTGTTTGGTTCGGTCCCGAACCGCGGTTTGAATTGAACCACTTACACCCCTAATGCGGCCGCCAACACGCACGACAATATTTTTTTCTTGGGATGTACTTTAGATTACGGTTTGGAGCCCTGGAAAGGATTATGGGGCATACTCCCTCCGTCCCACTTCAATAGAGACCAATTTTTTGGGTGTGGAAATTAAGGAAAAGTGATGTAAGAAAGAGAAAAAGTTAAATGTTGTGAGTATGAAAAATTAAATAGGAGAGAGAATGAGTGGGAGAAATAGTTAGGAGAGAGAATGTTGTGAGTGAAAAAGTAAAATAGGAGAGAGAATAAGTGGGGTAAATAGTGAAGATTCCTTTCCATTTTGGGAAGTATCAATTGAAGTGGGACGGACCAAAAAGGAAATAAGTATCAATTGAAGTGGGACGGAGGGAGTATAAATATTCTTCTATTCCTATCAATTGTAAACATTTTCGAATTATTATGAGACAATTCTAATAAATATCTGACTTAGTTTATTTTGTTTAATTCGTGTTAGTTAGTGATCCAATATATTTGAAACACTATGAAGTAAGTATGTCGATCTGATTTTGGTGTTGAATATGTAAGGCAAGAATACATCTGAATCTATCTATTCGGTATTTGACATCTGAATATAAAGTCGAAGATCTAAAGCAAACAATTTGTGATCCTAAGCTAGGGAATCTGGTACACTATGAAGATCAAACAGTCTAGTTATTTGGCGGATAAATCTGATACACAATCTTGAATTGCTTAATTAGGAAAATAAATCTGGTTGAATATTAGAGTTATGAATTTGTATTGTATTCTGATTTTGCAACTACGCATGCCGCGTTAATGAACCGCGTCGTAAATTTATGTATTTTTGTTTCACATTTATATTCTATTCTGATTTTCTATTCATCATTTCTGATCCATTAGAATTGGTCTTATAAAAAACTAGTTTTTTCTTAAGATAAGAAAAAACCTGTTTTCAAAATAAACGGTGGCAATTTTGTAATTACTGGCAACCATGTTCAAAATAAACGGTGGCATTTTCGTAATTAATGGTTCCCCCGTTTATGCCAGTGCCTGTTTAACAAAGTGCCAGTGTGACAAAGTGTCAGTGCATATGTAACAAAGTGCCAGCGAAAAAAGTGTCAGTACCAGTTTAACAAAGTGTCAGTGTAAACTGCATGCGGCACTTTGTTAAACCAAACCGACACTTTTTACACGGGCACTTTTAAATACATGAACTGGCACTCTTCACACTGACACTCTGTTACACTAACACCGGCACTTTGTTACACTAATATTTTTGCCGGCTCTAAAAATACAAGCACCGGCATTCAAAAATACATGGACGGCATTTGAAAACACATTTACCGGCACTCAAAAATGCATATACCGGCACTCAAAACACCGATAATTATTTTTGCCGATATTCAAAAAACATGAACCGGCATTCAAAAAAATGGACTGGCATTCAAAATTACAAGAACCGACATTCAAAAATACATTGACACTCGCCACACACTTACCGGCACTCTATTATACACTAACGGCACTCAATTATACACCCAAGCGGGCACTTGATTATGCACTAACGGGCACTTGATTATACACTAACGGGCACTCATTTATACATCAACGGGCACTTGATTATACACTAACGGGCACTCTATTATACACTAACGGGCACTTCATTAATCACCAACTGGCACCATTATGAAATCACTGGAAGACAATTTTCTTCCGCAAAATTGTCTTCTTCCACAACGCACCAGATCAAATCTCTTCTTCCGCCGGCGCTTCTCTTCCCCGACCACGCCCCTGTCCCTCCGACCTCCTCTAGGTTCCAAATGTCTGTGCGTTGTATTGGCGCTGGAACAGGGGAGAAGAAATTTGGCCGGTGACTGAGTTTAGCGATAACAGAGAACGGCGGAGAAATTGAGGTTGAGATTAGATCGGCGTTGACGGATTGGGAGGAACGTGGGTCGCCGGCGAATCTATTAGAGAAGGAGGATTGGTCACCGTTTGGGTAGAGAGCAGAGGGAGATTGGATCGGTGAGGAGGATTGAAGAGGCAATTGGGTTATCGTTTGGTTTAGGATTGATTGAGGGAGAGTGGGTCGCCGGTGAGGGGGATTGAAGGTGGATTGGGTCGGAGAAGAAGAAGGTGGATTGGGTTGCCGGAGAAGACGATTGATTGTGATGCTCTTTGCGTATAGTGAGAGAGAGATTAGAGAGAGAATGAAAACACGTTTTTTTGTAAGTTAACAAAAAACGCGTTTTTTATAAGTTTTTGGCGATCCGAATTGGTCTTATAAAAAACTAGTTTTTTCTTAAGATAAGGAAAAACGTGTTTTCAAAATAAACGGTGGCAATTTTGTAATTACTGGCAACCATGTTCAAAATAAACGGTGGCATTTTCGTAATTAATGGTTTCCCCGTTTATGCCGGATTGCTGTTTAACAAGCTGCCGAGTGTGACAAAGTGCCGATGCATATGTAACAAAGTGCCGGCGAAAAAAGTGCCAAGATGCGGTTTAACAAAGTGCCAGTGTAAACTGGTACTGGCACTTTGTTAAACTGAAACTGACACTTTTTACACGGGCACTTTTAAATACATGAACTGGCACTCTTCACACTGACACTCTGTTACACTAACATTGGCACTTTGTTACACTAATATTTTTGCTGGCTCTCAAAAATACAAGCACTGGCATTCAAAAATACATGGACTGGCATTTGAAAACACATTTACTGGCACTCAAAAATGCATATACTGGCACTCAAAAACACTGATAATTATTTTTGCTGATATTCAAAAAAACATGAACTGGCATTCAAAAAAAAATGGACTGGCATTCAAAATTACAAGAACTGACATTCAAAAAATACATTGACACTCAGTTACACACTTACTGGCACTCTATTATACACTAACGGGCACTCAATTATACACCAACGGGCACTTGATTATGCACTAACGGGCACTTGATTATACACTAACGGGCACTCATTTATACATCAACGGGCACTTGATTATACACTAACGGGCACTCTATTATACACTAACGGGCACTTCATTAATCACCAACTGGCACCATTATGAAATCACTGGAAGACAATTTTCTTCCGCAAAATTGTCTTCTTCCACAACGCACCAGATCAAATCTCTTCTTCCGCCGGCGCTTCTCTTCCCCGACCACGCCCCTGTCCCTCCGACCTCCTCTAGGTTCCAAATGTCTGTGCGTTGTATTGGCGCTGGAACAGGGGAGAAGCAATTTGGCCGGTGACTGAGTTTAGCGATAACAGAGAACGGCGGAGAAATTGAGGTTGAGATTAGATCGGCGTTGACGGATTGGGAGGAACGTGGGTCGCCGGCGAATCTATTAGAGAAGGAGGATTGGTCACCGTTTGGGTAGAGAGCAGAGGGAGATTGGATCGGTGAGGAGGATTGAAGAGGCAATTGGGTTATCGTTTGGTTTAGGATTGATTGAGGGAGAGTGGGTCGCCGGTGAGGTGGATTGAGGGTGGATTGGGTCGGAAAAGAAGAAGGTGGATTGGGTTGCCGGAGAAGACGATTGATTGTGATGCTCTTTGCGTATAGTGAGAGAGAGATTAGAGAGAGAATGAAAACACGTTTTTTTGTAAGTTAACAAAAAACGCGTTTTTTATAAGTTTTTGGCGATCCGAATTGGTCTTATAAAAAACTAGTTTTTTCTTAAGATAAGGAAAAACGTGTTTTCAAAATAAACGGTGGCAATTTTGTAATTACTGGCAACCATGTTCAAAATAAATGGTGGCATTTTCGTAATTAATGGTTTCCCCGTTTATGCCGGTCTGTTTAACAAACTGCGGTGTGACAAAGTGCCGATGCATATGTAACAAAGTGCCGGCGAAAAAAGTGCCGATACCGGTTTAACAAAGTGCCAGCCAGAACTCGGTACCGCACTTTGTTAAACTGAAACTCGGCACTTTTACACGGGCACTTTTAAATACATGGCCGGCACTCTTCACACCGACACTCTGTTACACTAACATTGGCACTTTGTTACACTAATATTTTCTTTGGCTCTCAAAAATACAAGCACCGGCATTCAAAAATACATGGGTGGCATTTGAAAACACATTTCTTGGCACTCAAAAATGCATATACCGGCACTCAAAAACACCGATAATTATTTTTGCCGATATTCAAAAAAACATGAACCGGCATTCAAAAAAATGGATGGCATTCAAAATTACAAGAATCCGACATTCAAAAAATACATTGACACTCAGTTACACACTTACTGGCACTCTATTATACACTAACGGGCACTCAATTATACACCAACGGGCACTTGATTATGCACTAACGGGCACTTGATTATACACTAACGGGCACTCATTTATACATCAACGGGCACTTGATTATACACTAACGGGCACTCTATTATACACTAACGGGCACTTCATTAATCACCAACTGGCACCATTATGAAATCACTGGAAGACAATTTTCTTCCGCAAAATTGTCTTCTTCTTCCACAACGCACTGCATCAAATCTCTTCTTCCGCCGGCGCTTCTCTTCCCCGACCACGCCCCTGTCCCTCCGACCTCCTCTAGGTTCCAAATGTCTGTGCGTTGTATTGGCGCTGGAACAGGGGAGAAGCAATTTGGCCGGTGACTGAGTTTAGCGATAACAGAGAACGGCGGAGAAATTGAGGTTGAGATTAGATCGGCGTTGACGGATTGGGAGGAACGTGGGTCGCCGGCGAATCTATTAGAGAAGGAGGATTGGTCACCGTTTGGGTAGAGAGCAGAGGGAGATTGGATCGGTGAGGAGGATTGAAGAGGCAATTGGGTTATCGTTTGGTTTAGGATTGATTGAGGGAGAGTGGGTCGCCGGTGAGGGGGATTGAAGGTGGATTGGGTCGGAAAAGAAGAAGGTGGATTGGGTTGCCGGAGAAGACGATTGATTGTGATGCTCTTTGTGTATAGTGAGAGAGAGATTAGAGAGAGAATGAAAGAGTCGGTTTGGGGAGAAACGCGTTTCTCCGTGCTTCTGGAGAAACGGGGCTTGTTTTGTCGCGCGACATAATAAGCCAGTTTCTGGATATACTTTCATCAGCTTCTGGATATCCAGAAGCTTTGGAAAGGATATCCAGAAGCTTTGGAAAGGATATCCGAGAAACCAAATATTTTTTCGATATCATTTCCAAAGCTTACGGATATCCGAGAACATTGAATATGGATATCCGTAAGCTTTGAAAAGGATAAATTTAAAAATATTTGGTTTCTGGATATCCTTTCCAAAGCTTCTGGATATCCTTTCCAAAGCTTCTGGATATCCAGAAGCTTTGGAAAGGATATCCAGTTGTGGTGGCTAAGTATGTCGCGCGACAAAACAAGCCCCGTTTCTCCAGAAGCGACGGAAAAACGCGTTTCTCTCCAGATTTTGTGAGAATGAAAACACGTTTTTTTGTAAGTTAACAAAAAACGCGTTTTTTATAAGTTTTTGGCGATCCATTATATCAAATTGATACGATAAGATGGCATTACAACATAAATAACACATGCGAAGCATATATATCTGAGTTTCTAGGAAATTAATTTCTAAAATGTTAAAACCACGTGCAATACTTGAGAAATATTACCAAAAAATTGAGAACAAATTATAAAATCATTAGCTAGAGTCCATAATTAATTCCACGTGCAATACTTGAGAATAATTACCAAAATTTCCTAGTTCCCAACGTGAACTAATCATATTTTGTTGTGGTATAAATAATAAGGTTTGGACCATTTATGTAAATACGTAGAATACCATAGGCAATTGTATAATAGGTCACGAAAATGTTTCAAACTTTTTCAACAGTTACTGAAAATACTCGTCACTATCCAATGTCAGTCAAAAGCACATTTTGTTGGAAACAAAATCAAAGAGGCTTTCCTCCACATCTCTCTCTCTCTCTCTCTCTCTCTCTCTCTCTCTCTCTCTCTCTCTCTCTCTCTCTCTCTCTCTCTCTCTTTGGGCTGCCATAGCACTACATATCAGTCGGGGCGAGATATATGTGCGAGATTGTATGTATGTAAGATAATTCAACGGGTGAGAAATGACGAGTCGAGAAAAATCACTAAAATATTATTAATGAAGGAAAAATAAAAACCGTCAAAATGCGAACGAATAGTCGAAATAGCGAGTACGCACAGAAGCGGTCGAACCGCAGCGGCCCGGATCACTCTCTTGCCCTTCTTCTTCTTTTGAACTTTTAGTGTTCAAACACAAAAGTGTTGGGTCCACTTGGTAATTATGAACTTCTTCGCCTTGCTATATTACCCCTTTCATCAAACCCTTGTTCTACTTATACACCACTCTATATTCTCACCTCCAAGCCCTATCCTCTCTCTCTCTCTCTCAAATTTTCTATTCCTCTAAGCAAATATTCATAAAGATTTCAGCCCCATAACCAAATTGTGGTATCTTGGTATGTAATCTCTCTCTCTCTCTCTCTCTCTTAGAAGTAATAACTAAGAATGAAAAAAAGAGATTACAGATTACAAATTTAATATTTTGAATCATAGAGTGATGGAGTTTCTGAATGAAACTATGAAGTCTTTATTGATTATGAAAGATAAAAATTTCGCTGTTGTTGATGATGATGGTGTTGTCGGTGTTATTGCTGTCGTTGTTATCTTTGTATAGCTACTAGATGTTGTCATTATTATTGTTTTCGCAATATCACAATATTTTATTCTTGCTATAATATACAAGCAAGCCGTATGATTGAATTCTATGGGCATACATTTAATAATTAGAACTATGTTTATGTTAAAAAATTGATTATTGATAGAAAATGTTTTAGATATTTTACGTTTTACATAAAATAAAATGAATACTATTGATTGTATTTTTAATGATGTATCGGTAATAATTTTATACACGGTCAAATATCATATCCATAGTATTTTTTAGCACGGGAATCGAGGTTTTAACATGATGTTTTATTCTTGTGACAGATATGATTGATCATACAGCTTATTAGCTTAAAGCTTGTCAGAATTTTCCTGGAGAAAGATGGAAAGCAAAAGAGTGAAAACACAAGAAAAGATTGTATTTTTCTTGTTCTTGTTCATCACATTATGGAAATCTCACGGACAAGAATTCGACCGACTTTTATTGATCAAATCTTCATTCAACGATCCGCTCCGTTCCCTTTCCAACTGGAATTCATCGCTCTCAATTTGCAACTGGAATGGTGTTTTTTGTGACAGTTCCTCTCGTGTCGCCAAAATTGATCTCTCTGGAAAGAACATATCTGGAAAACTCCCGGAATCTATATTCTATTTCCCCTACATTGAAACAATTGATCTTTCCAACAATCAGCTCTCCGGTGGGATTCCAACGAATATTTCCTCGTGTTTTTCGCTTAGAAATCTCAACCTAAGCAACAATAATCTAACCGGTTCACTAATATTTTCTAGAGGCACGATTTTGACAAAGCTCGAGACGTTGGACTTGTCGAATAACATGCTTAATGGTGAGATTCCAGAGGGAATCGGATTCTATTCCGGGCTAAAGTATCTTGATCTTGGTGGGAATGTTTTGGTTGGAAAAGTTCCAAAGTCTATAACAAATTTGACTAGTTTGGAAGTCTTGACATTGGCTTCTAATGAGTTGGTTGGTAATATTCCTCCTGAAATCAGCCTAATGAAGAACTTAAAGTTTATTTACTTGGGGTACAACAATTTATCAGGTGGAATTCCAAGGGAGATTAGTGAGTTAACGTCGTTAAATCATCTTAATCTTGTCGCTAATAATCTTTCTGGAGAAATTCCATCTTCTATTGGTAACCTCACGAATCTTCGTTACCTTTTCTTGTACCTAAACAATCTTTCTGGTCCGATTCCTGAGTCTATTTTTGGTCTCAAGGAATTAGTTTCACTTGATCTAAGTGATAATTCTCTTTCGGGTGATATTCCTGAGCTCCTCATCCACCTTCAAAACTTGGAAATACTTCATTTGTTTTCAAACAAATTTTCCGGGAAAATCCCAAATGCAGTAACCTCTTTGCCTCGTCTTCGAGTTCTTCAGTTGTGGTCGAACAAATTTTCCGGTGAAATTCCAAGAACCCTTGGAAAGCTTGGGAATCTCACTATAGTAGATCTTTCTACAAACAATCTCACAGGAAAAATCCCCGATACCCTTTGTTCTTCCAACCAACTCAAAAAGCTCATCCTTTTTTCAAACTCTTTACAAGAAGAAATACCTGATAGTTTGAGCCATTGCATGAGTTTAGCAAGAATCCGTCTTCAGAACAACCAACTTTCTGGTGAGTTGTCGCCGGAGTTCACAAAGCTCCCACTTGTCTACTTCCTTGATCTCTCCGGAAACAATCTATCTGGCTCGTTGAATGACAGGAAATGGAGCATGCCAGAGCTTCAAATGTTGAGTTTGGCCAAGAATGGCTTCTCAGGAGAGTTGCCTAATTCCTTTGGTAGCAAAAAGCTTGAAACTTTGGACTTATCAGAAAATGGCTTTTTGGGTACAATTCCGGCCACCTTTGGTAACTTCTCAGAGCTTATGCAATTGAAGCTTCGCAAAAATGCGCTTTTTGGTAGAATACCAAGTGAGTTATCTTCGTGCAAAAAGCTTGTTAGCATGGACTTCAGTCACAATGAGTTAAGTGGACAAATACCAAGAAGCCTTTCTCAATTGCCAGTTCTTGGAAGCCTTGATTTGTCATTGAACAAATTATCTGGGAAAATTCCAGAAAATTTAGGCGAAGTGGAATCACTTGTTCAAGTAAACGTATCTTACAACAACTTCCAAGGCAAACTACCCTCCACAGGGGCATTTTTGGCAATAAACTCAAGTGCAATTGCCGGAAACAGCCTCTGCAGTGGTGATAATATCACCGGTTTGCCACCTTGTAAACGAGCCAAAACCCGAGTTTGGTTGTTTTTCATGGCTTCTATTCTTGCAGCCTTGGTTGTGGCCTTATTTGGTGCTTTCATTATTATTTTTATGAAACAGAGGAATGGAATGAACGTTAAGAGAGTGGAAAGTGAAGATGGGTCATGGGAATTGGAATTCTTCAACAAAAAGGCTTCAAAAACTTTAACCATTGATGACATTTTATCGTGCACGAGCAATGAAAATGTCTCCTACAAAAGAAAGTCCGCGGATAACTCCATGCAATTCTTTGTGAAGAAAATAGATGATTTGGATTCCATTCCAATGACGCTATTGGGAAAGCACCAGAATCCGAATATGGTTAACCTAATTGCATTGTGTAGATCAAAGAAGGGTGGATTTCTTGTGTATGAATATATTGAAGGGAAGAATTTGTGTGAAGTTGTTCATGAAGGGGTAAGATGGGAAAGACGAGGAAAAATAGTGATGGGGATTGCAAAAGCGCTTCGGTATTTGCATTGTGACTGCTCCCCGAGTGTTCTCGTCGGAGATCTTTCGTCGGAAAAGGTTATGGTGGATGGCAAAGGTGAAGCTCGCCTGAGATTGAACTTTACCGGAGTTGCTCGTATGAATTTTAAGTGCTTGATTTCTTCAGCCTACGTTGCCCCAGGTATTTGTCCTTTTTACCCTTGCTTTTTTTGGTAATCTAATTAAACAAGGAGACCATTTATTTAAACCTAAACCTAAACCTGAAAGAAAATTAGGGCTCGTCTGGTGCACAGTTTTATAAACAAAAATTTTTTAAAACGGAGCTTTTTTTTTACGCTATAATTTTGAGCGATCAAAATTTCCCCAACTTTTTAAAATTCAACCGTCTAAAACTCTTGACTAACAAGCTTAATAAAAAAAAAAGTTGAATTTTTTTATCTCCGTTTTAACAAAAACGCTCGACAAGACAGGGCCTTAATTAATTTATTGATAGGCTCTCCTAAAACAGTCCGTTTTACTATTAAAGCCTTCCGTTTTACCCTTGCTTTTTTTGGTAATCTAATTAAAACTGTCAAATTATTAACTTCTTTCCCACTTACGACTTAAAATAATCAAATATAAATTTGATTATTTTAATTGATGGACCGGCAACTTTAAAATCTTTAAACCAAATATATTTTTTTCACATTTTAGAAATGACCCATTTTCACAAGTTTTTTTGTTTATTTATTTATGACCCATGCGCAAAATACATACACATGCACATTATTCCCTTTTCTTTTTAGCAAACATGCACATTATTCTAAGTATTTAAGGAATTAGCACAACTTTACCAATATTTAACTACTAAATGATACATGCATCTATGAACCCTATTAGGAAGACAATTACCAGCAAAGTCTCATGAAAATGTTCATCACTTTCTTCCTTTACAACTGTACGTTACTAATATTAATCATAGAACCACTTTAAGAAATAATCTTTAATCTGAAAACATAAAAATTTAAAATACAATTTATATATAATAACCCATGCTTTTATTTAAATTAAAGAAAATGATCTTCTTTTAATTTCAGTTTTTATTCCTACAATTAGTTTTTCACTTGCACTAAATATTTTTGCAGAGACAAGGGAAACCCAGGAGATAACTGAGAGCAGTGACATTTATGCATTTGGCCTGATTCTTATCGAACTACTGACCGGAAAAACTCTGGCCGTCGATCAGGAATTCGGTGTACATGAAAATATAATTGAATGGGCTCGTTATTGCTACTCAGATTGCCATGTTGACTTGTGGGTTGACCCGGCGATAAAGGAAAGTTTGCCGAATAAATCAAGCCAAATTGTGGAGACGATGAATCTTGCTCTTCAGTGCACCGCCGGAGATCCGGTAGGAAGACCGAGTGCCAAGGACCTAGTTAAAACCCTAGAGTGTGTAATGATGTCAAGTTCTTGTGTTTTAGGGTTTAATTTTTCAACAAAAGTTTAATTTTATTTAGGTAAAATTAAAACCCAGTGAGTACCTTGTTGTAATTTTACATATCGACCCTTTTGATAGGTTTTACTTTTTATTTTCTTTTTTGGGTTTCTTGGATCGTGATAATTTTCTATATTTTCTCCTTTTTTTTCTCCTTTTGATGGTTGAGGGTAAAGTTGTAGATAAGATTTACTTGTATGGATTATTAATGCAAGGATTACAGCCTATTTTCCTAACTATAATGCTTATATGTTTTTTAATTCACAAAATCTGGGGAGAAACGCGTTTCTCCGTCGCGTATGGAGAAACGGGGCTTGGTTTGTCGCGCGACATACTTAGCCACAACAACTGGATATCACTTCTCGCCGATATCCGTAACATTGCATATGGATATCCGTAGCTTTGAAAAGCGATATCCGAAACCAAAATATTTTTCCTGATATCCTTTCCAAAGCTTCGGATATCCATATTCAATGTTCTCGATATCCAGAAGCTTTGGAAAGGATATCCAGAAAAAATATTTTAGTTTCTGGATATCCTTTTCAAAGCTTCTGGATATCCATATTCAATGTTCTGGATATCCAGAAGCTTTGAATAAGATATCCAGAAACTGGCTATGTATGTCGCGCGACAAAACAAGCCCCGTTTCTCCATAAGGGACGGAGAAACGCGTTTCTCAGATTCCCATGATTAGTTATATATTAATTACGAAAACAAAGCATTCATTCGCTTAGGTGTGTTTAGAGACGTCGGCACGTCCCGTCCCGTCATATAAATGGGATGGGACAGGATAGTATATTCTAATCTCATATAAAATCGTGCCTATTTCGGATATCTCGTTTGGTTTGCGGGACAAAGCGGGAAGGGACGGGATGGGATATCCCGCAATTTTTTTAATTTTAATATTTATTTTATTTTCTTATTTTAACCTCAAAGTTATTTTATCACTTAATCTTTAGTGTTTTTTTTTTTTCCAACTATACATTGTCTTTTATGTTGATTAAGATATTTTATGAAATTAAGAAATTTTGATATTGTTAGATTATAAAATATTAATTTTATATTTTCAATTTAATGTTTTGACATCATCTTAGTTGGATTTTAGTTTTATAATATTAGAGTATTCTTGTCTTACATTATCCCGCGTCTCGAGGTAGATTTGGGACGAGATGAAGTATTTCAGACCCGCGAAGAATTCGGGACAACCCGACACGTCCCACGTAGCCGCGGAATATCATAATTTTGTCATATATCGTCCCATTATCCCGAATTGACGGCTCTAGGTGTGTGGATGCCAATATGCTCAACATGTATAGTGTTATAACTAGAACATATAAAATGCTCAAACAATGCGTGGATGCCAACATGCTCAACATGTATAGTGTTATAACTAGAACATATAAAATGCTCAAACAATAAACGTAAATCAAGAATACAAAAATACGTGGTTTACTAACTTAGTTGGCTACGTTAACGGTTATAGGAAAAATGATTTAGCACGTAATATTATATATTTTCATATATTTTATTATTTTATTAATATTTTCGTAATTAAATTTAGTAGGATGATCATAGCAGGTTTTAGAGTAGATTTATACTTGATTTATTAGTTTTAGACCCCTATAGGTTACCTTATAGGTTAGGCATTATTTATTACTTTATTTCTTGTTTTACATATTTTATGGGTGTTATAAAGTAGCCCTAAAGCTGTAATTCGAAAATTAAACTTCTTTTAATAACATATTGTTTTTGCATCTTGTGGATTTAATATATGAAGTCTTAACCTTGTTGAAACCCTAATTAATGTATTGGGTTAGGTCAATAATCTATTCGTTAGATTATTGTTATCCATTGTTGATATTCCGCTGCGTTAATTGGTATCAGAGCTGATTAATTTCTGGGAAGATGACGATTAGAGGAGGTAATAACAACGACACAATTGATGTTATTATTGCAATAAATTATCAACTGGCTTGTGCTTAATGGCAGGAAACATATATGTTGGATTTGGTGTCATCTAAGTTGGAAACGCATAAATTAGGGTATTAAACAAGCAAATTCAGAATTCCTAACAAAGCTGGGGGGAGCGACCGCGCAGTACGAAGCGGCGATCGCGCCAAGTTTCTGGACAAAGGGAGAGATCCGCCCAATTCGGGGCGATCGCGCACTGGCTTTCTGGGCGAACGAGGCGATCGCGCCCTTAGTAGGGGCGATCACGCCCTATGCCGGTTTTGGGGTTTCCTGCGGCAGATTTGACTCAGGGTTACAAAATGCAGGGTTTGAAGTAGGCATATAAATAGAGCCTACCCTCAACCATATTAGTAGTTCCTTTTTCTAATCTGCTTCTCTAGATCTAGGGTTTGCACATATAGGAATTCTTGTTCATAAGAATTCGTATATTAGATTAGAGATTGTAATCTGTTGATTTTAGAAGATAATAATATTCTATACATCTTCCCGTGGACGTAGCCAAGTTGGTGAACAACGTATATCCTTGTGTTATGTGATTGTTGCTTGTTTTCTATCTTCTACATAGACTATTTTCTAACAAACTGGTATCAGAGCTGGTCAGGTTGAGAAAGGTATAGGGTTGCTCCGCTGCTGAAGAAGATAGGATCAGAAATTGAATCACCGGTCGACAAGTTTAATTGGAATAACAGTTTTTCTCTTTGGCAAATCAAGATGAAAGCCTTGTTGAGGGACAAGGGTCTGTGGGCTCCAGTGGCAGCTATAATCGAGATTCATAAGAATTAAAATGGCAAAGTAGAAGTCGTTCACACAGGTATTGTTGCGGCCGCAACAACAGAAGGTTCGAAGAGAGTGGTTTACAACCTATGAGCAGGTAGATGGTGGTAATATTTATATGTCCAACAGTGTTACTTTTAGGGTGGTCGGCATTGGCTCTATCAAGCTGCGGACTCATGATGGTAAGTTCTGCACTTTGAACGATGTGAGGCATGTTCCACAGATGAAGAAGAACCTGATATCTTTTAGTCAGCTCGACAACAAAGGGTACAGTTCCAAAGGTAAAGGTGGAGCAATTTACGTCTGTAAAGGTTCTGAAGTGATTCTTAGAGGCCTAAAGCGAGGCTCCCTGCATTTCCTCCAAGGAAGGATGCTTTCTGGGTCAGTATTGGTTGCATAATCTGAAGTGGTCAAGGAGGATTTGACCAAGTTATGGCATATTAGGCTTGGACACGTGAGCATTAGAGTGATGCAGATATCGGCTAATCATGGTCTTCTGTGTGGCCATAAGGTCAAGGACCTCAAGTTCTGTGAGCACTATGTACTTGGGAAGATGCAGCGAAGCAAGTTTCATAAAGGGGTTCACAAAACGAAAGGCAATCTGGATTACATTCACTCGAATTGTTGGGGACCTCCACGTCAGGAATATAGGTATTTCTTGTCTATAGTTGATGACTACTTGAGGAAGACTTGTGTAATTATTATGAAGCACAAGAGTGAGGCTTTCACCAAGTTATCTCCCAACTGGGAAGGTCCCTACGTTGTTACCCGAATTATCAAGGAAGGAACTTACATGATCGCCCATCCAGGTGGTGAAGAATTAAAGCATCCATGGCATGCTACTCACCTTATCAAATATTACTTCTAGTTCAGTTTTTCAGCTTTAAAGTTAGTTCAGTTTTCAAGTTTGAGTTTGTTATAGTCCTAGCTCTCCATTTTTCGATGTAAGCATGTTTCTACGTCAATAAAAGTTGCAGTTCTATTCAACATTGTGTTACGTTTTTACATCGTTCTAACAAGCTCGACTCTTAGTCAGCTTCGTTCCTTTAAGTAGGTCTGACCCCTAAGTCGACCTCGTTCTAACAAGCTCGACTCTCAGTCAGCTTCGTTCCTTTAAACAGGTCCGACCCCTAAGTCGACCTCGTTCTAACAAGCTCGACTCTTAGTCAGCTTCGTTCCTCTAAACAGGTCCGACCCCTAAGTCGACCTCGTTCTAACAAGCTCGACTCCTAGTCAGCTTCGTTCCTCTAAACAGGTCCTACATCTAAGTCGACCTCGTTCTAACAAGCTCGACTCTTAGTCAGCTTCGTTCCTCAAAACAGGTCCGACATCTAAGTCGACCTCGTTCTAACAAGCTCGACTCTTAGTCAGCTTCATTCCTTTAAACAGGTCTGACCCCTAAGTCGACCTAGTTCAAACAAGCTCAACTTTTAGGCAACTTCGTTCCTTTAAACAGGTCTGACATCTAAGTCGACCTCATTCAAACAAGCTTGACCTTTGGTCAGCTTCGTTCCTTTAAACAGATTTGACTCTTAGTCAATCTCATTTTCAAAAACTATACAAGTATAAGATCGACTATGTTATCAAAAAACCAGTCCGATCAAAAGCTTATAGCGACTTATTGGTCCTACCAAATCTAGCTCGACATATATTCATGCTAAAACCAAAAAGCATAAGATTCCAAGTGTCAAGGTCATCTACGATTAAATAAAAGCTCAGTCCCCCAAAATGGGCCAGGACTAAAGCAAACATAAAGTTACGAGTTAAGATGCCTCCCAAAAAGCTGGGCCAAGGCATCAACATTCACAAAGCAAAAATAAAATTGCTTTGGAACTTGTTCTCATTACATCAAGGAAAAAAGCTAAACAACTGGACCGTGGTTAGCTTGGTCTGATTGATCATGAACAACTTCCTCTTCTTCATCTTCCTCCATCTCCTCAGCATCCTTGAGCTCTTGTAAAACTATGTTGAAATTCCTCTCTGCTACAGGGGGAGCAACCTATGGCTCATAGTCATCTTCCTGGTCCTGCTGAGCAATGAAGGCTAGATCGTTATTAGAATAAGGCACAATAGAGTGACCGCCCCGAGCTACAGGGTCGTATTGATGTTCATTCGCCCATCTAGCGAGCTGCTCCAGAGACACGTCCGCTGTCGGGTCAACTATAGCTCATCGTGCCATATGGCGCCGACCTGTATCGAAAAAGACCCTAGCCTTGGCAATGATGGCGTCATAACACTCATGACTCTCTTTAAAAGTTTTAACAGCAGCCTCCTCCCAGGACTTCCGAGCTGCTAAATGATCTTCGGTCATCGTCAGGATCCGCTCGTCGGCCTCTTTGAGTTTCTTGGTCAGCTCCCCGTTATCATTCTCCAGAGTAGATTTGTCGGCCTTGACAGCATTGACCTCCTCCTTCAACGAGGCATTCTTCTTTTCAGATTCCTTGAGATTGGCCAGGGCCTTGTCCCTATCAGCATCGGCTTTGTCCCTAGACATCTTCATAGCGTCATAGGCAGAATCTATATTGCTATATTTTTCCTTCAGGTCGTCAATTTCCTTCACCTTACGGGCATAGGCGCCAGTTACAATCTTCTCCTTCTCGATGGCCGCCCTCCATCCACTCTTGGCCTGCTCAACAAGGGTTAAGGACTGCATCCATAAATGGCAATAAGTTAGCTCGACAAAGGAGTATGTGCAAAGGAAAGCAACAAATATGATGACCAAAAATAATGGAGAAGAACAAGTCAACTAGTACCTCACAATGTGATAGGCCGGACCTATCAGCGAACTCCTCAGGAGAGAGCCCCTCCTTGTCAAAATGAGTCTGCAAATTAGGGTCTACAGCCCGTCGAATGATGACCTGTCTATACCCAGCCCGGGATAACGGCGACTTTAGCAATCCACGCTGGTCAAGGCGAGCACCTCACTAAGCCTCGCTATTTCAGCACGAACAAATCCGGGGTTAATTTCAGGAGGAGCTTAAGGGATTGGATTATCCGAAGTACCAGCCCCGCTTAAGTTTTGGTCGAGCTTCTACCTCTTCCTTGACGTCTTTAAGGGAGCAGCGTCATCATTCGTCTCCTCCTCCCCTTGACCCAGGTCGATCAAATTTGTAGTTTTGAGGCCAGTTAGATCGCGTATGGGGCTGACCTCCGAGTCCTTCTCCGAGGAAATATCAACTTCCGCACCCCAGTAGGTTCAACATCGGGCTCATCAATCAACTGGAAGGGCCCCGACCCATCTACGGGTATCGTCCCAGCACCGACCTTGGGCAACAACTTGTGGCGATCAGCAACCTCCTTTTCTCTAGTGGCCCTAGCATTGGCCTTCCCATGAGCCTTCTTGCTCTTCCTCTAATCAGCCAAGCCTGCAACTCAATTCATATTTGCCTGTTGTTCGGGAGACAAAACTGGATAAGATCAAAAAGCAAAGTGTTAGTTCGACAAATCAAAGTTCTAAGTACGAGCTAAATTTCTACATACGAGCTAAACATGTACGAGCTTAAAGTTCTACATGCGAGCTAAACATGTACGAGCTAAAGTTCTACATGCGAGCTAAACATGTACGAGCTAGGGCTCTACATGCATGCTAATAATTCATTGACAAGCTAGAGGGTAAGGCAAGCAAACACTTACCACCAACATGCTCCCCTTGATCTTTACAGTAATTGGAAACCTTTTGGCAGAACTCGCACTTATCCTCGAACCTGCCCAAGGCATGGGTTACCCAATCAGGATAGGTGGGGCCCCTTACAACTAGGGCCAAGGGAGCGGTGTCATCATCCCCTCCCTGCATCATGCCAGCTTGAATATAGTTGTCCTTATCCGTCTGAAGGGCAACCCAGTTTACGGTGCCCCTCTGAGCCACCAACCTCAGCTTCTCAATCAAATCCTTACTCCAAGAGGGGACCCAGTAATGCTTCTCCTTCATCTGTCCAGAATTGACCTCGGGGAAAATAAACTCCCACCCTTTCCTACTCTCCACCAGTATCACGTGGGAGTCCCACCCCGTTACTTTATCAAGCAAGTTTACGAAAAGCTTGGGAGCATTCTTTTTGGCCGGGGTGATAAATCCACGAGTCTGCTTATCATAAGATACCTTAAAAAACTCCCTAAAGACATGGACGCAAGGCTCATACCCCCGAAACCTACACACCATGGCAAAGCAAATGAGCACTCTACAAGTGTTGGCTCCTAACTGTATTGGGACAGCCCCCAGACACTCTAAAGGTTCACAGACAAATGGGTCCAAGGGAAGATGCAAGCCTGCTTCAAACTCGCCGTAAAAGTAGGCCACCCTAGTAGGGTCTCTAACTTTGTCCTCCCAACTTAGCTTATCAAACTCCTTGGTCGTCGTATGGGACAGGATGAATTCCTCTTTATTGACCCCGTAATACTCATAAAGTATCCTGAGCCCTTTCTCCCAGTTTTTGGTTTTGGAATAACATAGCCCCTTTCATTACGACCTGGGACCGCTGTGGAGCAGAAGGCATCCACGATGTTAGTAGATGGGGAGCTCGTCCCATCAGAATTCGTCGCCCTTTCCTGAGTCGACATATCTGAAGAACAACAAGAGGAAACAAGGGGAATCAGTCCTATATGCAGATTCAAGGGACCTAGGAGACCTACTAATGGGCAACCTAGATTCCCCTGGAAATCCTTTTCTATTCCTAAGGAAGGAAGGTTTATTGGGACCTCTAAGATAAAACAACACTATGTGATCAAGCATCTCGTGGAAAAGGTGAAAAGACATGATTCTTGGGTCGTCAGTTCCTAAATCACCTAGGGTTTCTCCTATGGGTAAGGCTAAATCGCTAAAGCATAAGCCCCACCTGTCAAGACGGAGGCTCATTCTTGGACGGGAATCTCCCTCCATACACCACCTAAATGCTTGTACACTCTACGATTAACAGAGCAACAGCCAAAGCCGGCACCAGGTTCACAGCTAAAAGTCCTAGCCATGGAAGAATTGAAGAGGAAAGAAAAAATTAAACCCTAAGACCAAGAATTAGAGGGGTACCTTTCTCAAAACAACGAAGACAAGAGCTGGAAAGAAATCGGAAAAGTCCAAGTACGTCGGAGTAGCTGGGAGTATATATTCGCCTGCAGTCTCACTGGTTTGCTCAAGAGTTGGGAAATTGTAAAAAACCGAAAAGGAAAAGGATTTTCCTTAAATACCTCTCACTACAAGAAAAACGGCAGTTACCGACGGAAAAATCCGTCACTAAATGCCAAAAATCCGTCACTAAATCAATTTAGTGACGGATTTTAGACGTAAAAAATCCGATGTTAAAACGTGCGTCACTAAATTTTTCGACGGATTACTGACGGTTCTCAATCAGATTTAGTGACGGAAATTTCCGTCACTAACGCTTTAAAATCCGTCAATAATTTGGTGAAATAAACGACCAATTTAAAGCATTATGCCGACGGATTAGTGACGAAAAATTTCGTCGCTCTTTAAACGATCGTTTTATTTTTTGGACCATATTCGTGACGGATTATCGACGGATTATTCCGTCATTATTTGAATGGTCATTTTATTTGTTTGGACCATTTTAGTGACGGATTATCGACGGATCATTCCGTTGCTATTATTTATTAAAAAAATCAATTTTTTTTATATGCCAAATTATTGAGGGTTTTCCCGACGAATATTTCCGTCGCTAAATTTGCATTTTATATTAACAATATATATATATATATAAATTTAAAAATATATATTAATATATTTTAAATATATATATATATATATATATATATATATATATATATATATATATATATATATATATTAAAATGTTCCGTCGCTTAATTATTAATTTAAATTAAAAAAAATTATATACGTATATATTTAAAAATATATTAATATATTTTTAAATATATATTTTGATTCAGTCCCATAACTTTTATTATTCTCGAACAAGTCCTCCATGTTTCAGAAGTTACACTTTGCTCCTTGAATTTCTCTTATACTCAAATTAGTCTAATATATTTTAAAAGTTACACTTTGTTCCCTAAACTTCTCTTATACTAAAACCAGTCCTCACATATTTCAAAAGTTACACTTTGCCCACCACCACCATCCATCCACCACCACCATCCATCATCATCACCACCACCAACAACAACACCACCAACACCATTCATAAATACTTCTGGCTTGCTTGATCTCCATTCTCACGTCGATTTTTTTGTTTGGGTTACCATGGGTTGCATCTTGTTGACCTTGTCCAGCTGATGCCTCGGAACCTTGGTCTGGTAACTATAAGAAATTCCAATGCGCTCCTGGTCATTACAACGATCTTGCAAGCCTCTTTTTCAACACCAACGATGATGCAATAAAAAACTTATTCAGCAAAAATACTGACGCCGAGTTTCAGAAAACGTCAATTTTGTTGTTCTTCGTCACCTGCTTTTTCCTCAGCATTGTTAGTTATGGAATTGTGGCCCCAACTGGTCTCTTTGTCCCCGTCATTGTGACGGGGGCATCTTATGGGCGACTTGTTGGAATGCTCATCGGCTCAAAATCTACTCTTAACAATGGCCTCTTTGCAGTCCTGGGGTCCGCTTCACTTCTTGGTGGGTCCATGAGGATGACAGTTTCTTTATGCGTTATTATCTTAGAATTGACAGATAACTTGTTATTGTTACCCCTGATAATGTTGGTTCTTCTGATATCCAAGACAGTAGCTGATGCATTCAATGGAAATATTTACGACCTTATAATGAAATTGAAGGGATTTCCTTACCTAGAAACTCATGCCGAGCCATACATGAGGCAACTAACGGTTTGATGTCTTGGCTTCTCAAGATCAACCCTCAACGCACTAAAAATCAGAAAATAATTATTCCCCCTCTTTCTATTTTAGCAGATAACCCTTTGAGATGCCTCTGGTGGTGAGATCAAGTTTGCCATCTTACAAAAAAAAATCATTATATAGAATGAGACAAAAAATAATTGTTCTCCTCGTCGAATTCAGTTAGCTCCTCATCGCTTGAGTAATCGATTACCTTCTGTGTTTCGAAATCGGAATTGAGACAACTATCTCCGTCGGAATCAAAGAGGTCAATCGATGCGAATTCCTTGAAGCTTTCATCGAAATTTGGTTCCTGTTCTTCGCTACTGCTCTCCAGCCTCAAGTTCTCGACTGTCTCCGGCAAAATGTTATCGCAAGGGATGATGAATTGAAGGGAGAAAGAACGACAGAGTTGTGGAGAGAGAGAGATTTGAGGGAGAGAGTGAGGGAGGCGCAGGAGGAGAAGGAGAGTAAAGAAAGAAAAAAAAAGGGTTTTGCTATGATGAATTTGGATCATAGGATTGTGTGTGATTAATGGTTCAGATTGATTAAAATGTCAATCCATGTGAACATAAAATAACTAATCAAGTGAAAATGTGTTTGTATTTCCTTGGATGAATTTGGACCATTAGATCTAATTATTTGTTATGTATTTAATGGTTAAGATTTTACTAAACCTAGTATTCCATGTGAATGTTTGGGTTCAATGACTTATTGCCACCTCTTATTTTTATTTATTTATCATCAAAATTCTTTTTATGTTTATAATAATTAGCAAAAATAATAAATAATAAAAATTATAATTTATCTTTCAAAAAACAATAATAAATAAATATAAAATTATATACTTTTATTTCTTTAAAAATTATTAGAAATAATACTTAATAATAATACTAATAATGATGTTATTGTTAATTATTCAATTAAATAATTGAATATATTATTATTATTATATAATTAATAATAATACTTAATAATAATATTAATAATAACTAGTAATAATACATAATATCAAAAAAGTAAATAATTGAATATATTAATAATTATTATTATATAATTAATAATAATACTTAATAATAATATTAATAACAACTAGTAATAATAATGATGCTATTGTTAATTATTCAATTAAATAATTGAATATATTAATAATTATTATTATATAATTAATAATAATATTATATAATTAATAAAAATAATATTATGTAATTAATAATAATACTTAATAATATTCTATAGGGTATAGGGTATAGGGTATAAGGTATAGGGCATAGGGTATAGGGTATACCCTATACCCTAAATCCTATAGGGTATAGGGTATACCCTATACCCTATATCCTATAGGGTATACCTATACCCTATAAGGTATACCCTATATCCTATATCCTATACCCTATATGGTATATTCTATAGGATATACCCTATACCCTATAGGGTATAGAGTATATCCTATACCTTATACCCTATAGGGTTTAGGGTTTGGGGTATACCCTATAGGGTATACATAATAGGGTATATCATATAGGGTATATGGTATACCCTATAGGGTATAGGGTATAGGGTATACCCTATAGGGTATAGGGTATATCCTATAGGGTATAGGATATATCCTATAGGGTATAGGGTATACCGGGTATACCCTATAGGTATAGGGTATATCGGGTATACCCTATATCCTATATCCTATAGGGTATATCCTATAGGTTATAGTATATAGGGTATAGTGTATAAAGTATAGGTATAGAATATAGGGTATAGGGTTTAGAGTTTAGGATTTAGGGTATAGGGTATAGAGTATAGGGACGGGTAAAATTCTTTAATTTTTATTTATAAATGTATAGTTTTTTTTTTTTGAATATAAATAAGTATTTTGGACATTTTTTAGTACTGAAGTTTTTTTTTTCAAAAAGTTATATAAAAAAAGTTAGAAAAAAATAAACAAATGAAAGTATAATAAAGAAATCAGGGACGGTTAAAATTCTTTAATTTTTATTTATAAATGTATAATTTTTTTATTTTTTATGAATATAAATAAATATTTTGGACATTTTTTAGTACTGAAGTTTTTTTCAAAAAGTTATATAAAAATAGTTAGAAAAAAAATAAACAAATGAAAGTATAATAAAGAAATCAGGGACGGTTAAAATTCTTTAATTTTTATTTATAAATGTATAGTTTTTTTTTATTTTTTATGAATATAAATAAATATTTTGGACATTTTTTTGTATTGAAGTTTTTTTCAAAAAGTTATATAAAATAATTTAGAAAAAAAATAAACAAATGAAAGTATAATAAAGAAATCAGGGACGGATAAAATTATTTAATTTTTATTTATAAATGTATAGTTTTTTTTATTTTTTATGAATATAAATAAATATTTTGGACACTTTTTAGTATTGTAGTTTTTTTTAAAAAGTTATATAAAAAAAGTTAGAAAAAAAATAAACAAATGAAAGTATAATAAAGAAATCAGGGACGGGTAAAATTCTTTAATTTTTATTTATAAATATATAGTCTTTTTTTTATTTTTTATGAATATAAATAAATACTTTGGACATTTTTTAGCATTGAAGTTTTTTTCAAAAAGTTATATAAAAAAAGTTAGAAAAAAACTAAACAAATGAAAGTATAATAAAGAAATCAGGGACGGGTAAAATCCTTTAATTTTTATTTATAAATGTATAGTTTTTTTTAGTTTTTATAAATAGAAATAAATTACCGACGAATTATAATCCGTTGGTAATTAAATCTGTCACTAATCCGTCACTAACCTAAAATATAAATTTAATAATTATTTTAAATAATTTAGCAACGACTCAAATCCGTCGGTAATAATATGTAATTAATTTACCAATGGATTTTAATCCGTCGGTAATTAAATTCGCCACTAATCCGTCACTAACCTAAAATATAAATTTAATAATTATTTTAAATAATTTAGCTACGACTCAAATCCGTCGGTAATAATATGTAATTAATTTACCGACGAATTTTAATTCGTCGATAATTAAATCCGTCACTAATCCGTACTAACCTAAAATATAAATTTAATAATTATTTTAAATAATTTAGCAACGACTCAAATCCGTCGGTAATAATATGTAATTAATTTACCGACGAATTTTAATCCGTCGGTAATTAAATCCGTCACTAATCCGTCACTAACCTAAAATATAAATTTAATGATTATTTTAAATAATTTTGCAACGACTCAAATCCGTCGGTAATAATATGTAATTAATTTACCGACGGATTTTAATCCGTCGGTAATTAAATCCGTCACTAATCCGTCGCTAACCTAAAATTTAAATTTAATATTTTTTTTAAATAATTTAGCAACGACTCAAACACGTCAGTAAAAATATCCGTCGCCATTCCGTCACAAATTCGTCGGTAAAAAGTGCGCAAATTTTTGGCGCCAAAATGGTGACGGATTAGAGACGAAATGGAATCCGTCGGCATATCCGTCACTAAATCCGTCGGTAATCTCGTCCTAATTTCGTTTTTTATTTTTCACCCCAGGTCGTTGCTATTTCGTCACTAATCCGTCGGTATTAGTGACGGATTTATTTCCGTCACTAATTTCCGTCGGTATCTGTCAGTTTTCTTGTAGTGTCTGTTAATCATTTCCTGAATTGGGAAGGTTTTTGGCTTCAAACGGTTAAAAATTGTCATTAATGCGGAAAACGGTTTCCAAAGCAGTTTCCCAAATGTCAAAATTATAATGATTACGAAAAAAGGGTACTCTTTCAGATCTAACCGTTCGCTGTAAATGTTCAGGATTGAGCCATGTCACCTTTTGATCGACTAAACATCAGCTCGAGCATCGACTTACAGCCTACTTCAAAGCTTCATCAAAATTTCTTTTAATTTCCTGGTCGACAAAGTCAACTCAGAAAGTTGGGGGCCACTGAACAGAATAAAAGTGACGAGTTAGGCCCTGCTATTAAAGCCCAACCATTTATATATTATTGCCCCCACGTTTTCAGTGGGCTAGGCCCAATGATTACTAGGTTCAAGGCCTATCAACATGATCAAGTCGACCTAAGATCATTGTCCGACCTACGAGGTCCCGACCTAGCTTGGTCCGACCTAACGATCCACTTCTCCATACGGGCATGACCCGATCTCATCCATCAGTCAGGTCGACCTAGACCCAACAGGAGACCTCGACCTACTACAATACGTGACGGTCTACAGAGTCCAGGCGTGAACACAAGTCTTTCCATAATAGACTCCCTACAAATCAGGAGTTATTCGTGGACAAGATCTCTTACTCATATCTGATCCGAGATTATAGGGATTTAATACAATCCTAATGAAATTATATCTCTCATCAACAACTATAAATACAAGGCAACATCAATCGCTCCAAGGTAATTGCTCTTTGTTATTTTGAATATATCTTGTTCATTATAATATTTGAGCTCTCATACACCATACTTACTCTCACGCCCGAGGGTCTTCACCGGAGACCATTCCGACTAGTCGTGGGTTCTGTGTTTTATGTCAAGGAGCCAAGTGATTAGTCTTGCCACGCGGAAGGAGATTGATAAGCACGATTCTTGCAGCATCAATGTATTTTTTCATTTGTTGGACACAAATCATTTTGAAAAAAAATCTTGTTATTATTGTCTTCCCTCCCTCTTATGTAATTCGAACTCAAAATCTCTCAATCTCGAGTGTTAACCGTTAAAATACAACCTACCTTATGTGTGAGCATTAGTGTTGTGTTGTATTGTTCAAACTGGGGTGTTTTACGATCCAAATTGGTTCGATTTTTGTCATAATTTTAGAAAATCAGGACCTACCAATACCTCGGTTCTGTAAAAATTTTGAAATAGGACTAGACCATTACATTATAGGACCGGTCCCATCGATCTGATTCTAATGGTCCAGTTTCGATTCGCTTCCGCCGGTTCTACAAATACAATATAATATAATTTTTGACAATAACAAAAACAAAAATTCAAATAAATATTATCACTAGTTACATCAACAAAAAAAATAAATAAACAAATTGTCACAAAGATTCAATATTCAAATCACAACATAAACACCATTAAACATTAATTATTCACCTTCAAACTTAACTATAAAAATAGAATAAAAATGAAAACTAAAACTAAAAGTTAAACATTGCAACATCAAGTCGACTGTGCCACATTTATGTTCCAACTTTAGAACACGATTGTTAATAAAAATGAAAACTAAAAGCTAAACATTGCAACATCAAGTCGACTGTGCCACATTTATGTTCCAACTTTACAACACGATTGTTTGCTGAATAAATACAAAACAAACAAACAAAAAAGAAGTAGAAATTAATGGTGACAGAACAACAAAAAAAAATATCTGTAAGCAAACAACAACAACAAATTCTCACAATGTGATGCAAAACAAAACTAAATTATAGAAACAGTGCTGATTCAGTTAGTTAAATAAAGAACCTTATAAGTAGCAATGATATTTACATAGCAAATCTGAAAATCATACTATATTGTACATGCCATAAAACTGCAAAAGCTGAAAGGTAACATGACATTGGCTTAAAAAGAACAATCGACCCTAAACTTTTTTTTCAAAAAATAAGGGAGATACTGAGATAGAGTTATGGATTTTATAAATAAATATATATATATATATATATATATATATATATATATATATATATATATATGGTCACGCTCCAATGAGAACCGTTTAAAATGAGAATCGTGAGAACCACTTGTATACACTTGTATACAGTAGATATTTAGCTACTGTATACATATACAGTAGATACTTAGCTACTGTATACAAGTCTATACGTGTGATTATACACTTGTATACAGTAGATACTTAAATATTGTATACATATACAGTAGACTGTATACAAATCTATACGTGTGGTTATACACTTGTATACAGTAGATACTTAACTACTGTATACATATACAGTAGACTGTATATGTATACAGTAGCTAAGTATCTACTGTAAACTAGTGTATACAAGTGGTTACCACGGTTCTCATTTTGTTATGGTTCTCATTTGAGCACACATATATATATATATATATATATATATATATATATATATATATATATATATATATAGACCGTATATGTATACAATAGCTAAGTATCTACCGTAAACAAGTGTATACAAGTGGTTACCACGGTTCTCATTTTGTTATGGTTCTCATTTGAGCACCTATATATATATATATATATATATATATATATATATATATATACTAGTAAAAGCCCGTGTCCAAGGACACTTTTTTTTTTAAAGGGCAAAATGTGAAAGGGACAACTTAATGATGGCAAAATGGAAAATTTAACACTAAACCTGCTCATTCAGATCAGAAGAAGGAGGTGTCATTTATAATATATATATATATATATATATATATATATATATATATATATATATATATATATATATATATATATATATATATATTATAATCGATACAATTTCAATACAGTATCGTGTACTCCCTCCGTCCCATTACTAAAAGGAAAATTACTGTAGACGCGTAGAATAAGGAAAAAAATAATGATATAAATGTTGTGAGTGTAAAAGTAAAATAGGAGAGAGAATGAGTGGAGGGAATAGTGAATTATAATGGTGTTGTGAGTATTAAAATAATGTAGGAGAGAGAATGAGTGGAGGGAATAGTAAAGATTTCTTTTCATTTTAGGAAGTTTGTAATTTGTAATGAGACGACCAAAAAAGAAAGTTTGTGACTTGTAATGGGACGAAGGGAGTATATTTTTTTCAAAATCAGGAACATACCAAAAAATCGATTACATTAAAATTTGTAAACAGAAGCATACCAATACTATTGATTCGATCATTTTATTAATGTTTTTATCCGAATCTATTGTTGCGATCGGTTTTACGAATTTTTTTGGGGGCCCTAATTCAAACAAATACAGTCGTAAACTCGTAATGCTTAGAATTCCCTTTTTAGCAGCTTTACTATTAACAAATTCACACATACAAACAAACACTGTACCAACATAAAATGGTCCTGATATATCAAGAAGGCCTGACCAATTAAGTCAAACAACAAGGCCCCAAAGTTGAATATTCTCATTGTTGAGGCGGACCGTTTGTTACTATTTTCTGATAGTTTGATCATTTCCTTTGTCCCTTTGTCGGATATATATTCTTCAATCATGGTTAATCATGGTTAGACATGTCCTATCTACCGGCCTCGGGTTAACGATTGAAAAACTTCGATATACAGGTTTGACGAGAAAAGGTTGATCGAAATTAGGGATGACTTGGTAGGTATATCAATTGTATTTTGCTTATATCATGTACCTATCAAATTTAACTTGGTGCATGAAAATCAATATCAGGACCAACCGATTAAGTCGGTATACCAACTAAGTTGGTACGGTAGATACTCGGTTGGTACGAGTTGGTACTAGACTCTACCAAATGTATATATTAAAATAACAGTCTTTCTATTAAAACCAAATAAATATAATAGTACATCATTATAAAATTCAAAAGAGATTATAATATAATAATAAATCCATCTCCAAAGTGCTTACTAGCCTCAAAATCACATGGAAATCCTTTAAGAAGGACTAAGTCTGTTACAGATTACAAAATGTCACACCTCAGTTCATCAGTTACATTAACACTAAAATATCAGGAGCAATTGGGATACTTAAAGTCTGTTACATAGGATTGACTGCTACTTCAAATTGTGTATATCCAGAGCTGCTACTTCAAATTGTGTATATCCAGAGCAACTTTTGCATCGCAACCGACCCCTGCAGCAAGACGATCTCAAGGTCATTTTACAGTGATGAAATGTGAACACAAAAAAACCTGTGGGTCTCATAAGTTACAATATAAAATTAGAGAAAAGATTTAACAATAATGGATCACTTCTTGCAAGCATGATAGACTGACTTCAACATTATCAACAAGACTCTGAACATCAACAGAGAAGCAAACCACAATTTGGTTATGCCACACTGCAATCTGTAACAGAACTTTACCTCACTCACATTTAGTAAGTGAATCCTAAATACCATCAACTACCATCCCAACCAAGTAATTTCAGTTGCAACTTCACAATGTGCATTCAGTTTTCACCTGGAGATGCAAAATTTTTGTTGATTTACAGAGAGAGCAGATCTAGTTGCCTAAGTTTATTCATTCTTTTCATCAATTAAACAATTCCAGTTTCAATTTAAGCTTATAGATATGAAAATGTAGCAAAAGACACATGCCTGATTCCATTTACTCTTATTTCATAACAGAGTTAGATGACTGGATTATGGTTGAAACCATATAAAATTGCTATCACCAAAGAGTAGAAGGCATGCATGGAAAATTTATAAAGTTAAAGGAAGCTTACCAGAAAATAGATTATGGTTGAAACCATATAAAATTGCAACAGGAACTATCCATATAAGCATCGATGCAACAAAGAACTTCTCCATTACTCCAGCCATGGGTTACTTCAATCTACAATGAGAAATTTCTGTGATGTCAGGAAAATACTGAGGCACTAACTGTACAACAGGACATCAGTTGAACTAGCTGAATCAGCAACATCAGCTGATACAGAGTGATTAAAAAATGTGTTGACGAGGAAGTCCTTTTGTTTCAAGTAATCACGATTGTAGAAAAGTAAAAACAAAACAACATATTGTGACTAAAAAAAAGGGAATGGTGCATATACATCTGGAAGGGGTAAAGGGATAGAAAATAGACTTGAAAGATTGAGAAGCAAGGGAATACCTTTGCTGCGCCGCTAAATCAAGACAGGTGGTGCAGTTGTGGGATGGATTGGAGTCAGCGGCAGAGGCAGCGAGAGCGGCAGAGGCAGCAAGAGCGGCAGAGGCAGCGTTGCTAACCCTAATTTGTCGCCAGGAAGAAACCGAGAGGGAGAGAGAGAGAGCGATTGTGTTTGTGTTGCTGGGTGAGAATTGAGAGACTGAGGTCTGAGAGTTAGGGTTAGTGGGTGTGGGTTGGGTTGGGTTAGCCGGTTAGGTTAGGGTCAAATTAAGTAAATAACATATACTCCCTCCGTCCCGCTAATATTAGCACAAACACTGTTTGCGCGGGAATTAAGAAATATGATATTTTAATAAAATGTTGTGAGTGTAAAAGAATGAGTGGAGAGAGAATGAGTGGAGGGTGTAGTAAATTATAATGGTGTTGTGAGTATTAAAATAATGTAGGAGAGAGAATGAGTGGGGTTGGGTGAATATTTTATTAATATAAAGTTTCCTTTTTGGGAGTGTGCGGATATTAGCGGGACGCCCAAAAAGGAAAGTGTGCTAATATTAGCGGGACGGAGGGAGTATATATATAAATATAAATTAATATTTTAAAAAATTACAATTGGTACTCGGTATACCAATCAATTTAAATTTCTGTACCGAGTGCCAACCAATTTCACATAATTGGTACGGTAGTACCGTACCAACATTTCGGTATACCAATTGTCATGTACCAATTATAATTAGTACGGTTGGTACACGAGTTGGCACTACAAGAAAACAGACATTTTGTGATGGCTTTCAGCGATGGCCATTTGAGCCCTCACGGTAGACACCGTTTATGTGATGAACTAAGCCATCGCATAGGGTCAGTCACAAATTTAATTGCATCCATGCCGTGACTCCAAAATTTTGGCGGTCTTTAAAAAAATTTCGCGGGTGAGAAGAATACTTTTATACGATTGCTTAAATAAATTTGTGATGGCATTATTTATCTCATATAATAAATATATATAATTTGTAAAACATTTTTTTTTTCATATGAACTGAAACACGGTTTGAGACGAATTACCCATCACATATCATATCAAATCAGGAGGAAAATACTTAATAGAAATAAACCTAGAAAATATCTCTCCTTCCTATTTTCTTTTCCAAATAACCTCTTCCCCTTCTCTCTCTATAATCGGCGACTCCTTGCCGCCGACCCATCTCCTTGACGCCGACCCATTATCACCACCGCCGGAGTAGTAGCAGACTGAGCAGGAGCGCCGGAGTAGGTAATCTACATCCCGCTTTCCTCTTCTCTCATTTCAACTGTGTCTCTCTCTCTCTCTCCCTTTATCCATACTCTTCAAGCTATCAAAGTCTATTTTCTATGTGAAATTTCTAATTTAGGGTTCTTAATTTTAGTAAAAATGGTTTGGTTAGCTTTAACTGGTTGGGTTGTTTCTTGCTTGACTATCGCCGATGAAATTGCTTCCGACCTCCGTTCCGGCGAAATTGGCCCTTTCCATGTTGGCTGATTCGTTTATTTCATCATCTTTTTCCCCTGCTAGGTTTGTACAGTTAGCCAATTGGGTTGTTATTGATTGTAATTTGTTCGAGTTTGTCTAATTTTTTTGCCCAATTTATCTACACTAGCAAATTTGTGCTATAGTGTGTTTGGAATTTCCAAACTTTGGCTTGAAAAGTGGAAGAACAATATGAATATCAATGTAATTATACTCTTCCAATTTCAGTTCAATGGCTTGGAATTGAGTTGCCAAACATACTGACAATTTATAATGATTCACTCCCAAAAATGGGTATTCACGGTTATGAACAGAATAAACAATCAGTTGGAACTTGGAAGGGGGATGAACACCGGTATTATATTCATTTTACGAGACTGTAACATAACTAATTAACCACCATGGTTTTGATACTAAAAGAATCAAAGATATTGTAGCTTAATTCTGGAAATAAGATCTTTTGGGGGAAGTGCAACGACTTTAGTCGCTTTCTTGGGATTAGGAACTTATGATTCATCTTAGTAGTTTCATATTGCATAATGTCTAGGGTTTATTGTTTATGAACTTTTGAATGCAAGTCAAATATGAATATTATAAATGTGCAAGTCGGTGTTAAAAATTAATATTGTGGATGTATGTGTAGTAGAGTTGATGCTAAGTTATAGTACAGGGAGAGTTTCTGTGAAGTTTGCCCATATCTTTTAATTCCCGTTTCTGTATGACTGTCATACTGCCTTTGCTTAATTATCGTATTTTTGTGTGCCATCATTATGCTTTATTAGAATGGTGTTTATAATTTGACTCAGTTTTCATCATCGAAATTGGATGTACAGGGATGATTGTGAGAGTTTTAGATATGCTGAAGATTTCATAAAGGGGGTTGAGGAGTTTCTTAACTTTGCTTTCGCCCACCCAGAGTGTATGGCTGATGGCATGATAAGGTGTCCATCAAGTAAATGTGACTTTAGCAAATATAAGACACGAGAGTCTGTACGAATGTGCTTACTTAATAATGGCTTTGTAGCTGACTACAAAAAATGGAATAAGCATGGAGAATCTAACATTGAAACGGAAACAATTAATATAGAAGATGAGAGAAATGAGAATTGGGCGGAAGAAATGTTAAGGGAAGCCGCGGGTCCAAATATTGATTCATCTAATGAGAACCCTAATACACAATCAAAAAAATTTTATGATTTGTTTGAGTCTTGCAATGAGCCATTGTGGAAAGGGTGTGACTCTTACACTAAGCTGACTGCCGTTAGCCATTTGCTCCACTTGAAATCTGAATATGGAATTCCCAATAAGGGTTTTGATGAACTATTGACAGTTATAAAGAAAATATTGCCAAAAGATGAGAATTTGCCTAAATCATATTATAAATGTAAGGCTTTGATTAAGGGTCTAGGCTTGCCTCACCATAAAATACATGCGTGTGAGAATGATTGCGTCTTGTTTTGGGGAAAATATAAAGAATTGATAGCATGTCCTACATGTGGTGAGTCTAGGTACAAAAACCATGACAATGCCACTTTGGAGAAATGTAAACCTATACCAAAAAAAGCCATGCATTACTTTCCACTCATTCCTAGGATTCAGAGACATTATTTGTCGTCTAAAACTGCGGAACACATGAGGTGGCATAGCTCAAAACGTATGGATGTTGAGGGTGAGATTAGACACCCTGCAGATGGCAAGGCGTGGAAAGATTTTGATCTCAATTACCCAGATTTTGCAGTAGATTCTCGCAACATTAGACTTGGCTTGGCAACTGATGGGTTTAACCCATTTGGGCACACCAGTAAGCCACACTCAACATGGCCTGTCTTTATTGTCCCATATAATCTTCCCCCGTGGATGTGTATGAAACCAGCATATATGTTTATGCCTTTGATTATTCCAGGCCCGAAGGGCCCTGGTCGAGATCTTGATGTCTTCTTAGAGCCACTAATTGAGGAGCTGAAAACCTTATGGTCTGAGGGTGTTGATACTTATGACATCTCTCTCAAACAAAATTTCAATTTGAGGGCTGCTTTAATGTGGACTATTAGTGATTTCCCTGCCTATGGTATGTTGTCCGGTTGGAGTACACACGGAAAGTTGTCGTGTCCTGTTTGTATGGATAACACTATAGCTTTTACTCTTAAAGAAGGTAGGAAGCCAAGTTACTTTGGTTGTCATCGTCGATGGTTAAAACCTGGACATAGATTTCGATCAAACAGGAATAATTTCAATAATAAGACCGAGAGAAAGTTGTCCCTTCCAAGAAAGACGGGGGATCAAGTTCTAGATTATATTAATCAATTTGATTCAATTACTTTTGGGAAGGGACAAAATAGTGATGAAAAAATTCCTGGGTTTGGGGTTGAGCTTAATTGGACTCAAAAGAGTATATTTTTTGAGTTGCCATATTGGCACAAACTCTTGATTCGACACAACTTGGATTTGATGCACATTGAAAAGAATGTTTTTGATAATGTATTTAATACAGTTATGAATGTCAAGGGAAAAACAAAAGACAATGATAAATCTCGTTTGGATTTAAAAGCTCTTTGTATAAGACCTGAATTGCATACGAGATTGAATGATTATGGGAAACCAATAATGCCAAAAGCCAAGTACACACTAACCAATGAACAAATCAAACAAGTGTACGAGTGGCTCCAATCCCTTAAAGTTCCTGATGGGTATGCTGGTAACATTTCTCGATGTGTAAACCCTAAAGAGTACAAGATATCTGGGCTTAAAACACACGATTGTCATATTTTAATGGAAAGATTCCTCCCACTTGCCTTGCGAGAATTCTTGCCTAAGGATGTGTGGGAACCTTTGAATGCACTCAGTCAGTTTTTTAAGGATATATGCTCAAAAGTCTATAAAGAAGAGGAGTTAGAGAAGCTTGAATCCGGAATAATAGAAACATTGTGTAGGCTCGAGATGATTTTTCCACCTTCTTTTTTTGATTCTATGGAGCATCTACCTATTCACTTAGCATATGAAGCTAAAGTGGGCGGTCCAGTCCAGTATCATTGGATGTATCCTTTTGAAAGGTAATCTCCTCATTTGTTGTTATATTAAACATGCCATATTTTGTTGTTGCTATATAACATGTATATCATTCTCATATGAAGGTGTATGCAACACCTTAAAAGGAAAGTGAAGAATAAAGCATGTCCAGAGGGCCCAATTGCACAAGCATCTTTGGATTGAGGAAGTTGTGAATTTTTGTTCACATTATTTTGACCCCATTATTCAGACCAAGCTCAATAGAGATGATCGAAATGATGAAGGGGTTCGGGAGGAATGGAAAGGAGCGTTACCAATTTTTGCCTGATGGTCGTTCCTTGGCAAGGGAAAAGATCGGTTTTTGTCATGTGAGGAAGTTAGTGCAATAGGCTTATATATATTGCTAAATTGTGACTATGAAAGGGCGTACGATAAAATAAAGTAAGTATAAATATGAGAATTTTAAAACTTAATGACCCATTATTTTGCAATTTACTCTAATCAATTTTGTTTTTATATCTTAATTTCAGTGAGCATAGGGCAATAGTACAAGAACTCCACCCAAATATGTCAGAAAATCAAGTAGAGGAAGAACACCATCGAACATTATTTAAATGGTTCCAAAGACGGTAATGCTGACAATGATATTAATCTAAAGTATTTAGCTATGGGACCTTATATGTTACAAGTTATAAGGGGTTCCTTGTCAATGGTTTTCGGTTCCATACAAATAAACTAGAGTTCGGGAGGGTAACTCAAAATTCTGGAGTTGTAGTGAAGGGAAGTAACTACGGAGACGATGAACATGATTATTATAGACACTTGGTGGAAGTCTTCGAGGTACACTATTATGGAGGGAACACTGTTTTTTTATTCAAATGTGAATGGTATGATCCAATAAAAGGGGTTGAAGTTGACAAGTATGGATTTACCAAGGTAAACACCAAATCTAGACTAAGGTCCTATGAACCATTTGTGATTGCATCTCAGGTTTTACAAGTGTTCTATGCAAGTTCTGTTTCAAAAAAAAAAATCAAGGTTGGTCTAGTGTTATTACTACAAAGCCCAGAAATACATATGATATTATGGAAATTGATGAAGCTGAGGATGCAAACACATATCAGGAGAATGAGATCCTTGCTGTAAATCTGTGTAATTTTGAATACGAGGGTGATAATATTATGCTTCATGATAACTCTGAACCTGGAATTGAAGTTGAGCCTCTAGAAGACGATCGGGATAGTGAAGGTTTTCCTGATCATGATGATGATGATGATGATGATGATGATGATGATGATACCCTTAATGAAATTTACGACACAACTGATGAAGAGAATGATGATACCCTCAATGATAACATTGATAATGAGGATGGTAACAGCGATAATGAAGATGGTGATTCCTTCGATGAGAGCGACTGATAGAGACTTGGTATAAAATTAAATAATTAATTTAAGCTTAGTTGTCAATGTACATGTTTCAAAAATATAGCAATTTTCTTTTCTTTTGTTCAGCCAGTGGGGAAACATGATTCAGGGGAAAAGAAATAATTGTCTTATTTTTATTTGCATTGTGTGCTCATTGTAGTCTATACTTGCCTAAGTTAGTTGTTAATCCAAGTGAACACTGTCAGTAGAGTCCTTACTAAACATATGAATCATTGTGTCTGTCTTCACCAAGTCTTTTTGAAATTTGAAATTTAAAATTTGAAGTTTGAAATTCACAGCTAATGAAATTCTAACTTTACATAATTGTAGGGTGGTTCTATTGGCCCAAAAATATTGGCAGTTAAGTTTGTGGAAGGTTTCGCATTGCTTCTGACTCCCGCTAATTCTGAAAGAAGAAGTCTAGAAGGTATTTCATCTTTGAGCATCTTGAGTGCAGGGTTTTTGTTTCTGTGATGTTTCTGGTTT
Organism: Adenophora triphylla var. japonica; assembly: GCA_022495995.1. Taxonomy (NCBI): domain Eukaryota; kingdom Viridiplantae; phylum Streptophyta; class Magnoliopsida; order Asterales; family Campanulaceae; genus Adenophora; species Adenophora triphylla. The sequence goes on from JAFEMH010005409.1 coordinate 55,218, forward strand.
TCCTGTTTGTCAAAAAAAATTTTACGTTGTTCACTTTTAATATTTATCAATGTTGCTGTCTATTTTTGTTAAGTTGTTCACGTTTAATATTTATCAGCTTACAAATTACTTGTGAGTATATATAAACCTATGTCGATGCACATACTGTCTATATAAACCCCTCTATTACAGCTTCATCTCTCATCTCCCAAACCCAAGTGTGCTAAGAATATCAGCACACGAGACCACACCAAGGCATGACGATTCTAGTTGCCTTTTCGCCTTCATCAATCACTTAAAAATATGAGAATGCTACTGGATATTCAATCTGTTCTTTGAATTGAGATACTGAAATACCATATTGAGTGACTCGCATGTACCAACTCTTGTTCATTTTTCTGCCGTCTTTTCGACTTGTATACACTGTAATGCTTTGACTACCCGGGCTCAACTGAATGTTGAGATGTGACTCAATGAGACTACTATAGTTTGTGTTTTACGGTGCTGTGCATTCTAAGCATACAAGTACTTAATGCTGATACATACGGTGTCTATCATACTTATATTTCTTTTTTTTTAAAAAAAAATTCACTCTTAATGCATGAATAATTGAGGAAAGTGAACTGAAGCTCTTCTGTTGTTGTTGTGTGTGTGTGTGTGTGTTTTCTTGAGTTTTTTATAACTGTTATTGTGTTCTCTCTTCATTTTCAGGTATGGCAAGAGGTAAAGGTGGTGTACGTTCAACTTCTGGTAGGGGTGGTTCCATTAATACATCTAATCGGAAACCTCTAGCATCTCCGGCTAATTCTTACATCCCTGCTGCCACTGTTTCGCGTTCAACTGCTGGTAGGGGTGGTCCCCTAAACACATCCGCTCTGCAATTACTTAACTCTTTGGATGCTCCACATGTTGTTTCGGCCTCTGTTGCTCCTCATGTTCCTGCTGCACCTCGTGCACCTGCTACTTCCCGTGTTCCTGTTGCACCTCATGCACCTGCTGCTTCCCGTGTTCCTGCTGCACCTCATGTTCCTGCTGCACCTCGTGCACCTGCTGCTCCTCATGTTCCTGCTGCTTCCCGTGTTCTTGCTGCTCCCTGCGTTCATGTACCTCTGGTGGAAGATGTCCTAGAAGATGTAAATCATGCGAATGATCAACCGAAGAATACACGTGGTTTAACCGTGGGCGTGAAGGGGCCCAAATCTGGCCAGTTGAAGATTCTAGTTACTGTACTCAGACACACGTAAGTTTCATCCAAATATTGTGCCTTGTTAAGTGGTTTATAAGTTCAATTTGTTTTTTTATTTATATATCATATATCATGCATGCATGGAACTCTTTTCATTAGATTACTACCTGCAAAGGCCACTTCAAAGCTTAACCCAATCTTCAGAAGACATTTCGATAAAGGCGATAAACTCAGAACAAAATGGAGCCATTGGAGTGAAGATCTCAGTGATCTTTGGATAGATTTTTTGGTAACATGTTATTTCATTCATATTTTTCTTGATTAAATATAAATTTACATTACTTGGCTTGAATATGCATGTCATTTCAATGCGGTAACCACAATCTATTTTATGTCTTCGCAGAGGTACTTTAGGTTTGCTTCACCCGAAGAGGAAGCAAGAGGACGTATAGTGTGGGAATATATATGTGCTAGAAATTATCCTAAGTACCTCCATGGATGGAAGAGAGAGGCACTGAAGGCATACGGATCAATACCTGTTGCGAGGAACCACAATCCGGAATGGACAAGCCTTAAAATATGGCAGGAATTATGTGATTACTGGATGAGTGAAGCCTTTCATCAATTAAGTGAATTGCGGAAGCAAAATCGATCTTCATTAAAAAGTATACCTCACACATCAGGAAGGATTCCATATGAGGAAGTAGAATTGAAACTGGTAAAGTAAAACAGGGTTACTCTCTTATTTGTTAATCATTTGTTAAGTATCTATTATTTTTCTATTTACTAAGACGGTAACGTGTGTAATGTACAGGCTGAGAGCTTGGGTCGTCCTCCGACTCAAATTGAAAGGTTTACAGAAACCCACATTAGAAAGAAAAATAACCAAGACAATAATGAAAATGTTTGGGTTAGTGAAGATGCTGAAAAACTTGAGGTACGTATCATGAAATTATTTAAATACTCTCTATTATTGCTATTTTGACAATGGTTTAGTAAATTGCTATGATGATATGTGTTATGCTCTTATGCTTTGTGGAGATTTATAAGGTTTGTGTTAGAATGTTAGTTATGCATATCAGTCCCTCAGCTGCTGCACATAACATGGAAAATTCAAGGGTGCTCTCGATGATGTAATGGGAGGCCTTTCACTAGTCATAAATCTTGTAGTACTATTACATGGTGTCCTGACCAGGCCTTGACCTCACCTGCAAGGCTACAAACAACTGCCAAATAATTCCAAGCTTTATCATTTATAATCTATATTATTTTAAAACAATACAAAGAAACTAATAAAAAAAGAATTAAAAAATCCTTTGCATTGCTTGCAGGAGGAACATAGAAAACTGAAAACTTGAACAGGAGAAACTAGTATCTCAAAATGTTGACAAAGTTAGATGTCTGAACTGTATAATATGTCTATACATACAATTCAATCAATTATCCATCCGTTCTGACATTGAAAATAGAAGCATGGAGTGTGGAATGATGGATATAGTTCATATAAAGTGGCTTCTTCAAAACATGCAGAAATCTGTGATCCACTTATAGTAAGTTCTCTTATTATTCATTTTATATTCAGATGAGATTTACAGTTTTGCTCAAGATAATGCAACAATAGATCAGGATGCCTGCCTATACCCTCTCATTCATGCCTATCAGTGTCCTAGTTTTCCTTCCAGATCTTTTTTTACATTCAATAAAATTGATGTTTAAGCTTTGGCTCTTCACTATTACTGAAATCAAATGACTAGAAGAGTTGTCTATAAAAATTGGTTTGGCGTGGCGGTGTTAGATCCAGATCAGTTTTACAAGAATTCTTTTTGTTCCTAGCTTCCTTGTGGGTTATGCATGATCATTTTCCTTCCTATTCGCCACTTCCATCTTTTATCCTGAAGTTCAAAGCATAATTAATTACTGAAAGGAAATTTAACACAAGCAGGCCATTTGTTAAGAAAAAGAAGAAAAAGAGCAGAAGAAGAAAAGATAGAAAAGATATCCTGTATTGCTCCATTCCGCAAAATTTCCATCCCTAAGAACATCCCACACAGTCTGTATGGCTTTGTTTATATACTTATTTATCAGTTGGTTGTTCCAGTTTGTATTGCGATATCAATGTTTTTTTTAACACCCCCTAGTTGTATTATTGTATTATTATAATATTGTAAATAGACTTGTTATAAATTAACATTGCTGATAGTACTTTGAATTAAATTTTTACAGGAGGCTTATGCAACCAAATTACGTGAATTTAATGGCCTGGAACCTACAACCCAAATCAATGCTGTTTTGTGCCAATGATGTGATGCTGTTTCTGACCCAGGATGTAAGATATGGGAGGTGGTAGCCGGTGGTGCAAGAAAAGGAAGATTATTTGGACGTCCAGGGGAGAAGTGGAGCAAGCATCCCATTAGCGCTTCATCGATTGATTATGCGGCGTTAGCTGCTTCACAAAATGCATCCGAGGAAATGATCAAAATGAAAAAGGATCTTGAGTTAAAGACATTACAACTGGCTCAACAATCTAAAGCATTCGCTCAACAATCAAAAGAATTTTCTGAAACAAAAGCCTATCTGACAACTATGGCACCAATCTGGGCTGCTTTGGCAGAAAGAAGTGGGATGCTCGCTCCTCCTCCTCCTTTGTTCAGTGACATTAGTTGTGCTACACCTAGTTCCGACGGGGCATCAAATATCCCAACAAATGCATCTCCTTTCAATGACGATGATGGTAATGGTGAGGCTGATGACATTATCTAGTTGATATGTTTTTAGAGAATATTTTGTTTTAGACCGCCATGTGACTACTAGCCTATTATTATATAGGACAAAGAAAGTAGTTTTTGTTTTTTGAAACCTGGACAATGAATGGTGGTTGGTTAGCAAGTTTTGGTACTTGGTATATATTTTGGACAATGGCTGTTGGTTACAAGTTTATATAAAACTTGTATTTATGCATATGAGTATTTTATTTATTTTTAGTTTTTATGAAAAAAGTAGCAATTACAAAAATAAAATTTATATAAATATTGGGAATTCTATAAATTTCGGGAAATGTTTACGTGATGGCTAGTGCCATCTCTAAAGAACATCTCAAAGATTTTTGGCAAAATATGTGATGGCGGTTGCCATCGTATAAAATGTAAAATATAAGATTGCAATTGCAATCACATAATCAGGCTTTATGCGACGGTTAAGTCCATCTAATTTGATGATTATATGCGATGGTGAAGTCCATCTAATTTGACAACTATATGCGATGGTTAAATTCATCTTTGTTGAAGGGAATATGCGATGGTTAAAACCATCTTTGTTGAAGACATTATGCGATGGCATTTTATATTTAAAATAATATTTTTATTGAAAATAATATCTATCTATATATAAAAGGAGGATTGCCAAACTCCCGCCCAAATCAGGGGCAATTCAGTAATTTCACACGGTGGTAAATTCGCAATTATCAACACTGAGAGACACGTGGCACGTTTTCATTCGGCGCGTGCGTCACACGCGCGCAGACAATGGCGCGTGTACGCGTAACGTTTTTGTTTGTTTTTTTTTAATACGCCACGTGGCGCGATATGATTGGCCAACTTTTATTTCAGCTTTTTAAATTTTATCCCCTATTTTCGACCTCATTTATTGTATAAAAAAAAATTTTTTTTAAAAAAATTTTTTCACCAAAATTCATAATTTTTTTTTCTCTTTAATTAGAGACTAATTTCATTTAATTTGGACACAAAAAAAAAACTCTTTTTTAAATATAAATTTCTTAATTATCCTTTCTTTATTTTTCTTTTTCATTTTTCAATATCTTTTTTGTGAACATTAATTAAGTGTGAAGTATATTTTTTTATTATAAATGATGATAATAATAATCATAATTTTACTAATATAAATATTTGTACTGCTTCATTCGGCTCAAAAATTAATGTTTTTAATGTTAGTTCCTTCGTTTCAACATTTGACATTAATTTTTTAGACATATTAAGTAATATTTTATAAAATATTCATTGGGACGAATATAGTAATTTATTTTGTTACCCGAAGTAGTATTATTTTGTAAAAATTAATGTTTATAATGTTCGTGTCTCGTGCCAGAAAATAAATATTAATTTTTGAGACAAGTAAATTCATTGAGGCAAAGAAAGCTTTTTTTTTTGATATAGAATGTAGTATTAATTATGGGATGAAAGTAATATTCATTTGTGAATTGAAGGAATTTTTTTTAAAAAAATAGAATTTTTGTTATATGTCCAAAAAAAATGAACATTGCTTCTTTCGTCTCAATGAACATTTTAAAAAATAATACTAATTTATTCATCTAAAAAATTAATGTAATATTTTGAGACGAATATACTAAAATTACAAACATTAATTGCAGAGGCGAATGAAGTAATTTTTATTTGTCTCAATGAACATTGCTTCCGATTGAAGTAATTTTTTTCCTTAAAAAGTAGAATTTTTTTATATGTCCAACAAAAATTACCATTGCTTCGTTTGGCTCAATGAACATTTTAAAAAATAATACTACTTTATTCGACTAATAAATTAATGTCATATTTTGAAATATTAATTGGGATGAAGGGAATAATGGTCATTTTTATTGATAAGAAATTTAGTATAATTTGTATGTTATTCATTTTGAATCGAAAGTAATATTCATTTTTTAAATGTTGTAATGTTAGTGCTTTCGTTTCAAAATATGGCATTAATTTTTTTAACAAATTAAGTAATATTTTATAAAGTATTCATTGGGACGAAAATAGCAATTTTTTTTTTAGTTGAAGTAGTAGTATTTTGTAAAAATTAATGTTCATAATGTTAGTGTCTTCGTTTTCGAAAATAAATATTAATTTTTTTGACAAGTAAATTCCTTGAGGCAAATGAAGGAATTTTTTTTTTTTTTATATAGAAAGTAGTATTAATTATGGGATGAAAGAAATATTCTTTTTTGAATTGAAGGACAATTTTATTCCTTAAAAGTACTTTAGAAATAAAGAAAAAAATAAGAAAAGTATAATAAAAAACAAAGTGAACCAAATCAAAACATCGATTAGGATTTGCTTTAGTTATTTTTATATAATTCGAGTCAAGAAAATCAAATACTCTGTAAATAAAAAATCTTCTTAATAAATAAGTTAAATACTTATTTATTCAAACAATTGCTATTTTATATTAATATTTTCAGATTGCTTGGTAACTTAATTATTTATGATTTATTATTTATATTACCTATTCTTACTTTCTCTCCGACATCCCATTAAGAATATGTTTACAAAAGAAAGTATCTTAGAATTTGTTTGTTTGGAAAATAACTAGAGTCAAGAGTTCCGAATTGCAGTTGAAGAGAAAGATTGGGAGACTTATAACTAGATAGATTACGCTTTCCCAATCGTTGGCGAAAATTAAGTGATACCGTGGGCAAATTACGCACATATCACGTTTAATACACAATAAATATGTTTTACATAAAAAAATATGCGTTCAATTCCCTAGAATTGAAAAATGCATGCCAAATGTGAGTATTATTGAATAGAACGGGAATTTACGTATAAAACGCGTTTTGTACAAACTAACTATGACTTAAATATAGATTTATATTAGTGACCTTCAATCTGATATTTGTACTGATAATATAGTTTTCAAAGAAGTGTTTTACAATGTATACAAACATTTCTATTTCATGTTGCATTTGTATTATTATAAAAAAAAACTAAATAGAAATATTATTCTTTCCATCTCAAATAAATAAATTACAAAATATACTTCTATAAAAAATTATATTATTTATAAAAAATTCATTGGGACGAAAATAGTAATTTTTTTTTAGCTGAAGTAGTAATATTTTGTAAAAATTACTGTTTATAATGTTAGTTTCTTCGTCTAAGAAAATAAATATTATTTTTTTGGACAAGTAAATCCCTTGAGGCAAAGGACGCATTTTTCATTATTTTTTTTTGTATATAGAAAGTAGTATTAATTATGGGATGAAAGACATAATCATTTTTGAATTGAAGGACAATTTTTTTCCTTAAAAGTACTTTAGAAATAATGAAAAACATATTATTATGAATTTTCATTGAGTTTGTTTTTTTACATAACATTTTATATTATGTTCTTCTCGCTCTTTGTTTTTTTTTTTTTTTTTTTTTTGAGAAACAATTCCTATTGATCTCTTTTAAAAAGTGATGGGTTATTAATAAAGAACTTTAGATTAATGATAAAAAAAATGTTGAAGCTATTTGATATAACATTTTTTTAATTTAAAGAGTAGTTGAAGTATATTAGTAAAATTAAAAATCTTATTATTGGCTACAAATATAATTATTAGAACTATTTATGTTTTAATTTTTATTTTATCAAATTTTGATGGATTATTAATCTTGGTTTCATTTATTTGTGCCTTTTTTATATATAATATTTATGAATAATTTTTTCTTCAACTTTTGTCCTATTTTAAAGGTTAAAAATTGGGTTTGGATATTAAAGAGATGAATTGTTTTATTAGAAAGTATAAAAAGTTGGGTACAAAGTAATTAGTGAATAGTTGTTGTGAGTATGACTTATAAGACCATTTAATATTAAAATTTTCTAATTTTTTCATTGTATTTTTTTTAAATTTAAAATGGGACACCTTCTATTAAAAAAACAGGAAGTTTAAAATGGAACGAAGGGAGCATTTATTTATTTGATAGTGAAATAATTTATCCTAATGTTAAATTTAATTAGTTGCAAAAAAAAATTATTCTTCATGATAAAAACTAAAATAAATAAAACTAGAAGGGAAAATTATATTTTCAGTCTCAAGTCAACGTTAAAAAATGTCATTACATAAAAAAATTATTTCCTTCATTTCAAAAATGAATATTACTTTCAACTCAAAATAAATCACCAAATAATAATACTACTATTTTTGCCAAAAAATTGCATTATTATGTGCTTTAACTAGAATGAAAAATTATATTTTCCGTCTCAAGTAACTAAATTTTGTGAAGTAGCGAAATCAAATTACTGTTTTTTTGCCCAATTCTAGGAAAACTGTGTTAGTATGTGCTTTAACTTGATATTACCATATTTAAAGAATTTTGTAAGTAAAAAACGGGTTGATAAATTTTTTGAAGACAAAAACTTGGGTGAGAACAGCATGACCCGTCTCATCCATGAGACGGGTCGGTTCCATACCCATCACCTGCCCAACAAAGCCAACCCACGCCTCCGCCCAAGCTTTTTGCATATGGGCGGTCGCTCAAGCTGGAATCAGCGGCCGCCCAAGCTGGAATCAGCCCACATTTGCCTTGGCCCAATCCTTCAGCCAACATAAAGTAATAGTTTGTATACATTAAAGTAATAGTTTGTATACATTAAAGTAATACATATACAGAAAAGTAATAATGTTTTTTCCTATGTTTTCTTCGTTTGGCAAAAGTAATACTTATTATAACTAAAATGTAACAAACGTGTTATTTATATATAATAGTATTTGTACATAATTGTAACACATATGTATAGGTATCTATATGTTTTCATGTAAAAGTATTACATTATCTATAGAAATATGTTACAATTTCATCTATCAAAGCGGTACATTTACTTGTATAAACTATTACATTCATATACATAAGTTATTACATTTCAAAAATAATACATATAGTTTGTATTACATTTGAAAAAAATGGGTAAAAACGAGCTTTTATTTTTTTTAAAACAGGTATTACGTTTACTTATGACCAATGTTACTTTATATGTATACAGTCATTACATTAAGAGATGGTAACTATTACTTTTGCTCTGAAAAAAATAATAATAAAAAATAAAAAAAAATTGGCCTATAAAAGGCTGCCACGTGGCGGGTCATGCCCCATGGGTCATGGGTCGACCCGTCTCATGCATGAGACGGATCCCATGTTCTCACAGGAGACCGGCTCTTTTTTGAATCCCTCCTAAATCCGCATTGATCCGCTTCTAATGAAAAGAGTTTGAAAATGTTTTCTTTTATATCGGGTGGGATTGGGGTGGATTTAGGATTAGCTCGAACCGTCCCATTTAACCCGAACCCGCGTAGTATTCATCTTTTTTTATAATAAATTTTAAATATTGATAATATTTGTATTTTATTATTTATTTATTTGTTTATAGTTTATTGTATTTTCTTATTTTTCTATGTCATATTATTAATCTCTACATTTATAAGGAAATAAAGGGAAAAAATAGAATTGCATAATAGAAATATTAATAATTTTTTCTTCAACTTTTGTCCTATTTTAAACGTTAAATAATTGGTTAGGATATTAAAGAGATGAATGATTTTATTATAAAGTATAAAAAGTTGGGTACAAAGTAATTAGTGAAAAGTTGTTGTGAGTATGACTTATAAGACCATTAAATAAAAAAATATTAAAAAAATTTCATTGTAATTTTTTTCAATTTAAAATGGAACACCTTTTATTAAAAAAAAAGAAGTTTAAAATGGGACGAAGGGAGCATTTATTTATGTGATAGTGAAATAATTTTTCCTAACGTTAAATTTAATTAAGTGCGATATAAAAAAAACATTATTATATAACAGTAACATTAAAGAAATATGTAAAAATCAAACGGGGATGTTGAAGTTGAATACGGCTCAAGAACAAAATAACTTCTCAAATATCGAAATTGATGATACTTGAAAATTTCATTTCATGTAATTTGTTTTTTTTGGAGAATCACTTGAGTCAAGAGTTCCGAATTGCAGTTGAAGAGAAAGAATTTGGAGACTTATAACTAGATTGATTACGCTTTTTCAATCGTTGGCGAAACTAAGTGATAATGTGGGCAAATTACGCACATATAACGTTCAATACACAATAAATATGTTTTACATAAAAAAATATGCGTTCAATTCCATAGCATTGAAAAATGGATGTCAAATGTGATTATTATTGAATAGAACGGGAATTTACGTATAAAACACGCTTCGTACAAACTAAATATGCCTTAAATATATATTTATTTTAGTGACCTTCAATATGATATTTGTACTAATAATATAGTTTAAAAAAAAAAATTTTACAATGTGCACAAACATTTCTATATCTCCTGTTATATTTGTATGAATTTTCGTCAATATATTTTAATAGCTGTCCGTGCATCGCACGGGAGTTACACTAGTTTATATTATAAGATTGGATTAGCCATCGCATAAGGTATTACACATTACGCGATGGCCGCGGCTGTCGCATATACCTTTAGCGACAAGGCCTAAGGCGACGACCATATTTTGATGGATTTTGCAATCGCATAAAGAATATGCGACGGCTTATAGACATTATGCGATGGCTTTCGGCCATCGCAAAAAGTAACTTTTCTTGTAGTGTGGTTGGTACGGAATGAAAAATTTTGCCAGCCCTAATCGAAATCGTACCGCCGACTTACTTTTCCTGGTTTCGGTTCTCAGTTTGCTGGTTCGGTCCAATTTGACGATTTTAGACGGGGTATTTTTTTTTAACAAAAGGATATTTCGAAAAAAAAAACCTAGTTTTTTTTTATGTGAGGAAAATAAAAATGAATTGAAACGTTCTATTTATACATCAAAAAACATTTTTAATTTTTTTTACTACTCACTCTTCAATCTTCAAAAGGAGACAAGGACATATAATATACTACCTCCGTCCCGCTACAAATCACACACTTTTCTCTTTGGGCGTCCCGCTACAAATCATACACTTCCTAAAATGGCAAAGAATCTTTACTATTCCCTCCACTCATTCTCTCTCCTACATTATTTTAATACTCACAACACCATTATAATTTACTATTCCCTCCACTCATTCTCTCTCCTATTTTACTTTTACACTCACATTATTTATATCATTATTTTTTTTCTTAATCCACGCGTGTACAGTAACCGAGTAATTTCTAATGGGAGGAGGGTAGTATATGAGATTAAGGTATATAAATTAGATTTAGGTTATGCATTATATGATTTATATTTAAAATTTTGGGTATACTTTCATTTGTTTAGTTTTTTTCTATCTTTTTTCTATTACATTTTGTAAAGAAACCAATAATAAAAAAAGTATAAAATATTATTTCCTAGTCAATTAAAAAATAAATAGAAAATAAAAAAATTTAAATAGTAGTCCGTCCCTCTTTTATTTTATATACATTCAATTGTTTAGTTTTTTCTATCTTTTTTATATCACTATTTGTAAAAAAATCAGTAACAAAAAATGTCTAAAATATTATTTTCCACTCAATAAAAAAATTAAAATAAAATAAAGGGTAGTACTTCCCTCTTTTTTCTTTTATATAATTTCATTTGTTTAGTTTTTTTCTATCTTTTTTTATATTACTATTTGTAAAAAAAAAAATCAGTAATAAAACAAGTCTAAAATATTTTCTTAGTCAATAAAAAATAAAAAAATTAAATGTTGATATTTTTTGAATTAGGATTTATGGTATCGAGTATATGATTTATATTTAATATTTAAATAATAGGGTATTTATGAGATTAATGCATATGAATTAAGATTTAGGTTATACAATACTCCCTCCGTCGCAGGCGAGTGTACACTTATTTCCCTTTTGATCCGTCCCAGCCGAGTGTGAACTGCCCAAAATGGAAAGGGAATCTTCACTATTTACCCCACTCACCCTCTCTCCTATTTTACTTTTACACTCACAACATTCTCTCTCCTAACTATTTCTTCCACTCATTCTCTCTCATATTTTACTTTTACACTCACAACATTCTCTCTCCACTTTTTTCTCTCTCTTACTTTTTCCTTATTTTATTATTATTCCTTAATCGATGTGCCAGAAACTTTGGTACACACCTGGGTGGGACGGAGGGAGTATATGATTTAGATTTAAGTTTTAATTTATAGGGTATATGAGATTAAGGGGGATGAATTGATTTAGGGTATTAAGTATATACTCCCTCCGTCCCATTAGTATTAGCACAAACACTGTTTGCGCGGGAATTAAGGAATATGATATTTTAATAAAATGTTGTGAGTGTAAAAGAATGAGTGGAGAGAGAATGAGTGGAGGGTGTAATAAATTATAATGGTGTTGTGAGTATTAAAATAATGTAGGAGAGAGAATGAGTGGGGTTGGGTGAATATTTTATTAATATAAAGTTTCCTTTTTGGGAGTGTGCGGATATTAGCGGGACGCCCAAAAAGGAAAGTGTGCTAATATTAGCGGGACGGAGGGAGTATATGATTTAGATTTAATGTTTAGGGTATATGATATATATGAGATTAAAGTAAATTAATTAGGATTTATGGTATGAATTATATAATTTAGATTTAAGTTTTATGCTGTAGGGTATTTATGAGATTAATGTAGATAAATTAAGGCTTAGATTATGCAGTATATGATTTAGATTTAATATTTAATGTATATGGCATATAAGATTAAGTTGGATAAATTGGGTTTAGGATATAGAGTATATAGTATATGATTTAAATTTAAGATTTAGGATATAGGGTATATGGTATATATGAGATTAAAGTAAATAAATTAGGATTTATGATATGTATTATATTATTTATATTTAAAATTTAGGGTATAAGGTTTCTATAAGATTAATTTAGATGAATTAGGGTTTGGGGTCTGTAGTATATGATTTAGATTGAAGGGTTAATGTATAGTACATGTGAGATGAAGGTAAATGAATTGGGTTTAGGCTATGGAGTGTATTATTTAAATTTAAGGTTTAGCGTATAGGATATATGTAAGATTAAAGTATACTCCCTCCGTCCCGCTTGAAATTGCACACTTACTGTTTGCGCGTGGATTAAAGAAAAAATAATGATATAAATGTTGTAAATGTAAAAGTAAAATAGGAGAGAAAATGAGTGGAGTGAATAGTAAATTATAATGGTGTTGTGAGTATTAAAATAATATAGGAGAGAGAATGAGTGGAGGGAATAGTAATGATTCTTTGCCATTTTAGAAAGTATGCAATTTGTAATGGGATGCCCAATAAAGAAAGTGTGCAATTTATAGCGGGACGGAGGGAGTATGAATTAAGGTTTAGGGTATGAACTATATGATTTTAATTTAATAATAAGGGTATATGATATATATATATATGAGATTAATTTAAATGAATTAGGGTTTAAGTTATAAAGTATCACTACTAGAAATAGGGCATTTACCGACGGACATTTACCGACGGACTGTATCCGTCGGTAATACCGACGGAAAAAAAAACAAATACCGACGGAATTTATTTTCATTTTACCGGGGTTTTTTTTTTTTAAAATTTCGTTTATTCCGTCGGTATTTGAAATATTTCCGCCGGTAGTCCGTCGGTAATACCGGCGGTCATTGTCCGTCGGTAATACCGACGGTCATGTCCGTCGGTAATGACGCCCTATATATAACGAGAAAATCCCATTTTTTTCATTTTACGACTCCTCCTCTCTCTCTCTCAGTTCGCGAATTCGACGAAGAACCCTAGCCTCGCCGTTGCCGTCGCCGTCTTCGGTAAGTTTCTCTCAATCCCTTAATTCCTCTCTCACTCGATTTCTCCCTCTCACTTTCTCTCTCTCTCATCAGTAATTTGAGAACAAATGCCGTCTCCGCCATTTCCGCCGTTCGCCGTTGCCGTTGCCGTCTCCGTCGCCGGCCGGTAAGCTCTCTTTCTCTCTCTCAATCCCTTTCTCTCTCTCACTCGCTTTCTCTCTCTCACTCGCTTTCTCTCTCTCTCTCTCTCTCTCGCGATCGCCCTCTCTCCCGTTGCCGCCGAGCCCGCCGTTCGCCGTCGTTGTCTCCGTCGCCGGTAAGCTCTCTTTCTCTCTCTCTCTCTCTCTCACCTGGAATGTCTTTGTGAATGTGTTAGAATGTCTTTGTGAATGTGTAATTTTGCTTTTCATATACCCTTAATTTAACTTTAGGTAGCATTTCATACTCTATTCCTATTTAATTTTGTAAAATGTTTTGTGCCACCATTTTATCTTTATTTGATCTGCCTCCATTTATTTTGTAACTGATTTGCCAATTTAGGACAGAAGATTATATGCTGGTTGTATATCATTTTCCCCAATACTTCGAAAAGAAAAAAAAAACTTTGCATCCTAAATTTAGCTATGTAGTTATTATTGCATACTCCCTCCGTCCAAGTACATACTTCACGGTAGTAGTTCACGCGTGGATTAAGAAAAAAATGCCGAATATAATGTTTTAATCTAAATTTATTTATCTATAAATTATGATATATATCTTTGGTTGTATTTGATTTTTTGAATATATGAGCGGCTATTTGGTGTGTCTTTGTGAGTGTGTGTGTTCTGCGTGTGAGTGTGAGTGTGTGCGGCCGTGTGTGTGTGTGTGAGTGGCGGCAGCCTACGGTGTGTGTGTGGGTTTAATTTTGAAAGTATGCCTAATTTTGAAAAAAATTAATTAACTGTGTATGTATAATTGTTGAAAATAATTAAGAAAGTATATTTGGTAACTTTATTAGTAAAATAATTAACTGTCTATGTGGGTTTAATTATGTAGTCTTTTTCTATGTGCTAGTTGTTTCATTTGCATTTTTAGGTGTCAAAAGGTTTGAATATGGTCTAGATTGTTGGTTTATGTAAGAGTTTGGTAGGCTTGGATTGAGTTATTTTTGCAACATTTCCTCTGACCCTTTGTCTTGCTAATAGGCAATTGGTGTGAAGCTAGAATTATGAAAATCTCTTATTATCTCTACTTCTTTTTTTTTGCTAATATTTATTTATTTTTATATGGTACTACCTCCGTTCCATTTTTTTAAAAATAGTACTTTTTTTATATGTTAAGATTAAGAAACATGGAGATGATGAGGCTGATGCTGCTGCTGTATTTCTGGCTACTCATACGGAGGCTGCTGATGGCTCAGGGCCACAATGGGTCAATCCTTATTACCAGACCCTTTTTGTAAGTGTTAATAGTATTTTCTATTAGTAAATTATATATTTTCTATTAGTAAATAATAAATTATTTAGTTAAAGAAATATTATTTTCTACCATAGTGTATAATGTATTTTTTTTTTTCAGGAAGAGTATGAGAGGCGGGCTCGTGAGGAGGCTATTGAAGAAGGAAGTTTGGCTCCTGAGAGCACCGAGCGGCCCGCCTTTCGTGAAAAGCTTTGGGCGGCCATTGTCCTCTCAGGCAAGCAACCGAAGGGAGATCGCTTGCACTGGATTCGGAGAGGACATGGTGCGGGGTATTTTAACATGCCATTCCGCGGCCCTACTACGCAATACTTTTCATCTTCTTCCTCCGTGGCGGTCATCATGTGGATCAAGAAGCGTTTGATGATCGGGTGAACAGAGAGGTTGAGAGGCGAGTGGAGCAGATCCAGAGCCAGGTGGAGGCCCGGGTGGAGGCCCGAGTGGAGGCCCGGGTGCAGACCCAGATGCAGACCTAGGTGGAGGCCGAGGTGGCTAGTATATTGGCTCAACAGCTTGACCAGCGCGTGCAACAATACTTGGCTACCATGAATTTGCAATCACAAACCTACGCCCACAAAACCACGTAATAGCGGTAACACTTCTGATGAGTCAGTCGATCAATACCTTAGGCGAAGTGGCGGTGGTAGTGGCGATGGTAGCGGTAGCGGCAGCGCTCGTGGTCGGGGTCGTGGTTGATTGACATTCAATTTATTTGGCTGGCATGTAATGTAAACAAATACATTTTGTTTTCCTTTCCCTTTCCCTTCCCTTTTCCCCAAGCGAAACAATTTCCCTTTCCCCTTTTCCCCTTTCCCTTTTCCCCTTTCCCCTTTTCCCCTTTCGCTTTAGGTTGTTTGATACAGTTTGAGTTTATTTGATGTTTGTATGTTTGATGTTTGTATGTTGTTTGTGTTTATTTTATGTTGGGATTTGTTTAAACAGGTTTGACAGGTTTACAGGTGGATTAATAATAAAATAGAATTTTTTTTTAAAATCTGGCCAGATTACCGACGGATATTTCCGTCGGTAAAGTGATTAAAAAAATAAATAATTCTAATTGCTGGCGGAAATATCCGTCCGAAAAATAATAAAAATTAAATAATAAAACTCATTACCGACGGATATATCCGTCGGATTCGGTTTAGATTTCCGACGGGTATATCCGACGGTAAATTTTATGTTTACCGACGGTTATAACCGTCGGTAATGGGTTTTATTTATTTATTTTTTTAATATTTACCGACGGATATTTCCATCGGTAAACTCCGGCAATTGCTCCGGTTAACCGGCCGGCGTTGCTCATTTCCGACGGACGATTTCCGGCGGAATTTTAGATTTTCCGGCGGACAATTCGCCGGAAATACCGGCGGAACTGGTCCGTCGGTATTACCAACCAATTATTTCCGACGGAACCCGACGGACTCATTCCGTCGGTAATAACCATTTGCCGACGGAAAGGTGGATTTACCGACGGAAATTTCCGTCGGTAAAAGGCCTGTTTCTAGTAGTGTATATGATTTAGATTTATGTTAGGGTATATGGTATTTATGATATTAATGTAGATAAATTAAGGTTTAAGGTATTTATTATATGATTTAGATTTTGGGTTTAATGTATAGGGCGTATGAGATTAACATAGATAAATTAGGTTTTATGGTATGGAGTATATGATTTTGATTTAAGGTTTAGGGTATAGAGTATCTAGGAGATTAAAGTAAATGAATTAGGGTTTATGGTATGTAATATATGATTTAGATTTAAGGTTTAATGTATAAGGTGTTGGGCCCTGCGTTTTTCAACTTGTTTACAACTTGCATCAAACAACTTGGTACTAACGAACTTAAGTTATTCTATCACAACTTGAACTTCTGCAGGTTGGAACATAGTTACGTTAACCCTATTTTTCAGGAAACGTGACAAAGGGAGCAAAGACCGATTCAAAGACGTTTCTTCAGCAACAAATCGTTATCTCCTCCCTCAACGGCAAATGGCGAATATATCTCAACAAGATCAGCATTACTCCCGAGATTTTAGGCCTACCTTTTCTTTTTGTGAATTAGCCATTAGTTGAGGTATAAAAGGGATCAAACACTATATTTTTGCACACACTTTTCACTCTAGCCTAAGTTCCCTTTGAATACGCTCTTAGCTTTGTAACCACAAAAACACTTAGTAAACTTTCGGTCAAGGCAGGTACCAAAACCTCCCGGGGTTTTATGACGGCGAACAAGTTGTTCAAGGGCTTTCCCTAGTCAACAAACAACTTGTGTTCATTTCTATTCAATTCGATAATCATTGTACCTAGATTCATATCACTTTAGTCACTTTTCTTCTCATCGAAACACACTTGTTGAAATTTGACCAAAACAATTTGGCGCCGTCTGTGGGAAACTTTGATTATTCGAGTAGAAATGGCTAATCCATCGTCCGGCAGTCAAGCTGAGAGGAGTCATCCACTTCCTGTTTCCGGCACCCAAGGCAATCCATCTTCAAGTGCGGAAGCTGTCAATTTGGAGATATTGTCCAACATGGCGGACATGTTGAGGAAAGTGAGTGATCGGTTGGATGGTCAGGAGCATACGAACGCCATGATATTCAACGCCATTGATAGCCTGCGTAAAGGGAAGCAAGTTGAAACTCAAGTATCTACTCCATTTTCACCTTTACTTCCTAGATCTTTGTTTGGTGCAGGTACAGGACCAAGCCATGTCGGGGATATCCCTATGACTAATACCTTGCCAGCAGAGAGCACAATTGTGACGTCCATTCCAATTGAGCAACCAAGATTCAGCCTTCCAGCTAGTCAACATGTGTTGTCATCTTGCTACACCTATGCTACACCCTCAATGGGGCAAACAGGGAATTTCTTTAATGCTTTTGATACTTCTGCATCTCAGTTTAATAACAATCCTCTTTTCACAGAGAGTCAACTTGTTAAGGAAATGCAGACTATAAAGGATTTGCTTCGAAGCATACCTGGAGTCAATGTGCCATACCACCAAGTTTCTCCAACTTGCTATAATGAATCTCGTTTTGTTCCAGCAATCGCTAGTGTGGAAATCCCAAAGAAGTTTTCAGTCCCTCATATGAAGAAGTATGATGGAAGCACCGACCCCGCAGAGCATGTGTTGCTGTATCAGGAATCAATGGATATCATAAATATCCCCCCTATGTTTAAAGAAGCATGTTTTTGCAGGGGCTTTGGCTCTACTTTGTCAGGACCAGCCTTAAAATGGCTAACAGGGCTTCCTCTAAACTCTATTTCTTCTTATGCTCAACTTGTCAATATGTTTATTAATCAATTTTCGTGCAACAGGGCATTTGACAAGTTGACTAGTGACCTTTATAGAATTGTGCAACAGCCTAACGAAAATCTTAAAGAGTACTTGCACAGGTTTAACAAGGAGGCAGTGACTATACCCAACTTGGATGTGTCCACAGCTACGGAAGCGTTCCGTATAGGCTTGAAGAAGATCTCTCTATTCTATAACGAGTTGGTGATGACCCCTGCAAAACAACTTGAAGAAATCAGAACCAGTGCCTTCCCTTTCATCAGATTGGAGGAAGACATCTTGGCGATGGGGAAGTCAACTGGGAAGACTCCTACTCCTCTATTTGAGTCTTCAGACAGAAAATCGGATTCCCATCACTATAAGTCCAACAGGGGAAAACCCCCTGTTAAATCCCCTGTTAAATCTGAATCTTCTAGAATTCATGTTATAGATGATGATCAAGAGGGAGATGATAATGATTATCCAAAAATTTCTGAATACTGCTTTTCTGTGGACATTGCAGGAATCCTGTGCGCCATGGGAAATCTTGGAGATAAAGCAAGGTGGCCCAAGAAGAACGACCAGTCAACAACTTGGAAGGACAAGTCCAAGTGGTGTGCATTTCATGAGGATTTCGGGCATACCACCGAGAATTGTTTTGCCTTGAGGAAGGAAATTGCTCATTTATTGTCCAAGGGTCTTCTTAAGGATTTGTTGGGCAAGAAGAGGGTCAGAAGTGAAGCTAAAGAGCCTGATTCAGGAGAGCAGTCCAGACCCGAGAAAGTTGCACCTCCTCCAACCACCAAGGTAGTAAATGTTATTTCAGGAGGGTCCCATATTTGTGGCACAACTTACTCTGCAGCCAAGCGTCATGCCAAAAGTTCTAAGGAGGATCAATCAGAATTGCCTTCAAGACGTCGTGACTTCACAGATGGTCATATTATTTCCTTTGAAGATGAAGATAAGGACAACACGTTGGACCCTCATCATGATGGTCTAGTTGTTCAGGTGCAGATTGCTAATTGTATGGTCAAGAGGATTCTGATTGATGGCGGCAGCTCAGTCAACATAATCTTCACTCATGCCCTCGAAGATATGGGTATTCCTTTGTCCGAAGTTGTGAAGAACTCGTCCGTACTGGTAGGGTTCAGTGGTGAAGTAAAGCAAACAGTCGAAGAAATCAAGTTGCCTATTTATTTGGAGGGTATGAATTCTATGGAAAGGTTCTGTGTGATTGAGTGCTCTTCCTCATACAATGTCATTTTGGGAAGACCCTGGATCCACAACATGAAGGTCGTACCGTCAACTTATCACCAGTGCGTCAAGTTTCCAACACCTTGGGGTGTGGCCAAGTTGAAGGGAAATCAGCAAGTCTCTAAATAATGCTACAAGATCAATATGAAAGCAAGTTCAGTCCCTCGTCAAGCATAGCAATTAAAGAAAAAGGCCCAGGATGTTCTTGAAGCAGCAGAGCATGATACAAAAAGCGTTCCTGTTGATGCATCGAATCCTGAGGCCCAAGTGCAAGTTGGGGTAGACCTCCCATCCGAAGTTGAGGAGGAGCTGATTGAGTTCTTGAAAAGTCAGAAATGTTGTTTTGCATGGAAGCATGAAGACATGACCGGAATAAGCAAGGATATCATCACTCACAAGTTGAACATTGACCCAACAATCCGACCTGTCCAACAGAAAAGAAGAAAGTTTGCCCAGGTGCGGAACCAGATCATAAAGGATGAAGTTGAGAGGCTTTTGAAGTCCAAGATGATCAGGGAAGTTCAATATCCAAGGTGGTTAGCTAATGTTGTGGTGGTAGAGAAGAAGAATGGCACGTGGCGAGTGTGCGTGGACTTCACAGACTTGAACAAAGCCTGTCCGAAAGACCCATTCCCTCTTCCTCATATTGATTTTCTAGTTGATGAGACAGCTGGCCATGATATCTTGACGTTCATGGATGCGTCTTCGGGGTATCAACAAATTCAAATGGAGCCCTCGGACCAAGAAGATACGGCATTCATGACTCCAGAAGGTATATATTGTTATATTTCTATGCCATTTGGTCTTAAAAATGCAGGGGCAACTTATCAGAGGCTGGTGAACAAGATGTTCAAAGATCAACTTGGCAAGACGATGGAAGTCTACATAGATGATATGGTAGTCAAGTCCAAGCATATTGAAGATCATGTGGAACATCTTGCTGAGGCGTTCAACATCTTGAAGGCTTTCAACATGAAGCTCAATCCAGCAAAGTGCAACTTTGGTGTTAGAGCAGGTAAATTCTTGGGATATATGGTGACCAAAAGGGGAATTGAAGCCGGTCGAGCGGTCAAAGCCATTCTCAACTTGGAATCTCCCAGGGATATCAAAGACGTCCAAAGGTTAACAGGTAGAGTAGCTGCTTTGAATAGATTTATATCTAAATCATCTGATAAGTGCAGGTTATTTTACGAAGTATTAAGAAAGAATAAACTCTTTCAATGGACTGACCAACATGAGGCAGCTTTTAAGCAACTTAAAGAATATTTGGTGATATCACCCCTACTTGCCAAACTAGAGCATGGTGAGCACCTTTATTTATATTTGGCTGTATCTGAAAATGCTGTTAGTGCAGTATTGGCGAAGGAAATCCAAGGTGAACAGCATCCTGTTTATTATGTAAGTAAGTCTCTATTAGATGCTGAAACAAGGTACTCTCATCTTGAAAAATTAATATTAGCCTTAACTACTGCTGCTACAAAACTGCGTCATTATTTCGAAACGCATTCTATAACTGTTAGAACTAATTATCCTATAAGGAATGTGTTGAGAACCCCAGAGATGTCGGGCAGATTGGCCAAGTGGTCGGTCAAGTTGAGCACCTATGATATTTCGTACGAGCCAAGAACAGCCATCAAATCTCAGGCCCTAGCCGATTTCGTAGCTGACTTCAGCCCAAGTTTGCAACCCGAGGTGGAGCTGGAAGTGCAACAACTTGAAGGTAAAACTATTCCTAGATTTTGGACACTATTTACAGATGGAGCTTCAAATTCCAAAGGAATTGGCTTGGGAATAGTCCTAAAATCCCCTCAAGGTGATATCATACCTCAAGCTGTATCTTGTGAATTCAGTGCAATGAATAATGAAGCTGAGTATGAAGCTTTAATCATGGGTTTAACTACAGCTTTAAGTTTAAATATTACACATATAAATGTATTTGTTGACTCTCAATTGCTAGCTAACCATTTTAATGGCAGTTATATGGCCAAGCATTCCCAGATGACTCTGTATCTCCAACATGTTAAGGCTTTAGCTTCGAAATTCCTATCATTCTCTTTGGAACAGGTCCCTAGAGAGGAGAACACAGAAGCGGACGCCTTGGCCAACTTGGGTTCAACTTGCAGATCAATGATGGATACTAGTATCCCCATTATTTATGTTAAGTACCCAGTAATAGACCAAGTTGAAGAAACTCAAGTGGTTATTCAACCTACTGGGGCACAAGATGCTAAACCTTCTTGGACCCAACCTGTAATTGAGTTCCTTCAACTTGGAACTATTCCACCAGATATTAAGAATGTTAGATCTTTTAAGATTCGTACTTCAACTTTCGTTTTGATAGATAATGTGCTATTCAAGAAGTCTTTTGCAGGACACAATTTGAGATGTGTCGATAATGAGCAAGTCGAACTGGTGCTTAAAGAAATCCATGAAGGAATATGTGGGAATCATTCTGGCGGAAAGGCGTTAGCATCAAAGGCCCTCAAGACAGGATATTATTGGCCAACCATGCGTCAGGATGCCATGAGCTATGTACAAAAATGTGATGCTTGCCAAAGACACAGCAACATCTTGCATCAACCTGCTGAGCCTCTACACCCTATTGTTTCATCTTGGCCTTTCATGCAGTGGGGCATGGACATTGTGGGCAAGTTGCCTAAGGCTCCCGGAGGCAAAGTGTTCATGTTGGCATTAACTGATTATTTCTCAAAATGGATCGAGGCAGAAGCTTATGTACAGGTAAGAGATAAGGAGGTAATCTCATTTCTAAAGAAAAACATAATTAGCAGGTTTGGCGTGCCATCAGAGATTATATGTGACAACGGGTCACAATTCATAAGTAAGAAGACCGAGATTTTTGTACTCGTGGGGCATCAAGTTGATCATGTCTACACTGTCCACCCCCAAGCCAATGGTCATCTTGAGTCAAGCAACATGTTGATCATCAACAACTTGAAGAAGCGTCTAGATCAAAAGAAGGGAAAGTGGGTGAAGAGTTACCACTTGTACTTTGGGCGAGATAGGACCACTACAAAAGGAGCCACGGGTAGAACTCCATATTCTTTGGTGTATGGAGCATAAGCTGTAATTCCAGTCGAGGTGACAATCCCAACAGCAAGGTATGGCTTATTAACTCAAGATGAAAATAATCTCTTGCTAACCCAAGATTTAGATACTATTGATGAGATCAGGGATTTAGCCAAGATAAGGATGGCAGCTTATCAACAAAGAATTGCGAGGTCTTACAACAAAAATGTCAGAGTCAGGAGGTTCCAGGTTGGTGACTTAGTTTTGAGAAAAGTATTTCAAAATACAAGAGAATTGAATGCGGGTAAGTTAGCTCCCAGTGGGAAGGACCATATCTCATCGATCTTTGAAGGCGGCAAAGGTGCATATTGGTTATCAACCCCAAGTGGAGACAGAATCCCTAGAAGTTGGAACGCCATCCACTTAAAACTTTATTTTATGTAAGTCCAGTTATTTACAACTAGACTTCTCAGGTACGATTTATTTTTAGTTGTCAAGTCCATTCATATATTTCAAGTTATCAAGTTTTATTGAGAATCCTTACTAACTTAAGCATCGGAGGGGCGTTAGCTACGCTAACGCCCAACCCTAACATGAATTTGTTTTGCAAGGTGCAACTTGAGCGAACAAAGTAGGCTCAACATATTGACACGCCAGTACGGCTGATACTTGTTGGGACCTAAAGTTGGAGTATGTCTAAGCATGTTAACACGCCAGTACGGCTTCAACATGTTTGGATCTAGGAAGAAGAATTTCAACATGTTGACACGCCAGTACGGCTGATACTTGTTGAAATTCTAGTTGGAGAGGGATAGAACTTGTTGACACGCCAGTACGGCTGATACTTGTTCTATCTCTTCAAACGGATACCTCTATCAAAGGTACAATTTACATATGGTTAAAAGATATTCATCTTTTCTTACGAATTAAGGTATTGACACCTTCGCCTGGGCGCACGATTTCACACTTATAAAAGTTGTGAACTATTGGTTGTAACATTATCATGTTACCTACGGCTTATAACACCAACGTGTTATCTACTGAACAAGCAAGTATTGTCGAAAAACCCCAAAATACTTCTTTAAAAACCTTAAAAGTGTTTTCAAAAAATTTTTGCAACTAGAGGACGAGTTGGGTAAGCCAACCAATCCCTAAAAACCTAAGAAAGCTTGGAGTACTAGCCCAACCTAGTACTCCCAAATAAATTATTTTGGGCTCTTATGAGCCATTACATACCAAAATAAAACTTGTTTTGGGGACATACCCCCCATTTTTTGTGCATACCAACAAAGGTATGACGAATAAAAACCAAAAAAGAAATTGTTTTTCTTCACCCATCCAAAATGCTCAAAAAAGTTTCAAATTGTTTTTAAACTTCTTGGCCTGCTGCCGCCGGTGGTGCATGTGACTTTTCCCCTTGATTATTTTCTCCAACCTGAGCTACCACTATGGTACTCAAAACCTTATCAGTGTCGTCCATTAAAGTTTCGAGGGCCATCGAGTTCACCTCCTCTGCATCTGCGGGTTCCCCCATGTGGTCCTCTAAAATTCTTCTCTCTTCCTCCAAGATCCAAGTTGTGGCTTGTCCATTCTTATATTCCTCCATCATCTGAATTCGGGCCTCTAGCAATGTCTTGGTAGCGTTGAACTTGAAGTTCCCCTCTGAGGCTTCAAGCTCCTTCAAATGAGCCTTGTTCTCGGCGCGGACAACTTCCACTTCCTTCCCCAAGCGCTCAAAATCCTTCTTCAAATTCTCCACTTCACTGGCATGCTTGTTCCCCTTCCTTCTTCAGCCTTTCTACTTCATCAGCATACTTGGTGGCTTCCTTCCTTGATTCTGCAGCTTCATAACTGCATCTCGCCACCTTGATTTTCAGAGCATCAACGTGGGCCATGATAGGACCCATAATTTCCTGCGTAAAAGGAAGTGTTAATATTCTATCAATTCATTGGTAAGGTTCAAGGTTTTTCATTTTTTACCTTATCAACAAAACTTAGTACAGCAGCTTTAAACCTTTCTCCTAATTTCACCATATCCATGTCATCACTTGTGTCTGTGGCCTCGGCCTCCACCAGTTTCCTATTCTTTGCTTCCTCTTTCTTCTTGGGCACATTCACGTCAGAGCTTGATACAACAGACCTGGGAGTAGGAGGCTTACTAACTTTCTTTGCCAAGCTTCTCGCCCTAGCCACAGCTAGTAGGTCAGCAGCACTTACAGTGTCCTTGGATCGAGTAGCTGCAAAAAGGGAATGCAGAATTAGAACAATTCAGGGGAATTAGAACAAAGTGAAGCTAGTTGGAGTTCTAAGATGTCGAATTAACCTGTGGACATCTTGATAGGCTCAGATAAAGCCTCTTCAGGGTTGGTTTCTCGGGCTTCTTCAGGTTCAACTTCTCCTTCTGGATCTGCAGCTAACAAGACTGGCAATGCTTTGAAAGTCCTCACTTGCGAATCCAACTCATAAATCTTGTTCACATTCTCCTCTGTGTTGTCCTTGTAAGCAAAGAGCACGTCTAGTTTCGCAACTAAGCCGAGGAAAATTCAGGGAATTAGTTAGCAGGTTGTTAAGAAGCATTATTAGAATAGGAAAAATTGTCTATACTACCTTGAGACCTCCACTTGAAATTGGCACCCTCCACCGACACCAGGGTACTCCTCCTTGCAAAAAAGAACTTATTCTTCCACCCTCTATCAGCGGGATCACTGTTATCATTCAAGAAAGACATTCTACCGGTCCTAACCCTAAAGCCATATCTCCCTAAGCCAAAACCCCTAATCTCATTTGTGTAAGCAAATTCCTTCAAGCCAACTTCCAACTCTGTCTCCGCACTCAACCTTACTAGGGTTTGAAGGCATCTCCAACCTTGCGGCATCATTTGGGCGTAGTTAAGTTTTGTGGAAATAAAAAATTTGGTGATTAAAGTTGGAAAAGGGAATTTCAAGCCGATAATAAAGGGGTATTCGGGGAAACACACCCAATCGGGAGAGTAACATTCCGAGGTTAGGTCTGGGTGAGTGAAAAACTCGGTATCATACGACATGGCATGGTTTTTCTTGATGATCTCTAAGTTGGCAGCAGGAATTAAACACTTTTCATTATCTGGATTTTTCAACATGTTCTGGGTTACAAAACCCTTCGGTAAACCTTCACTACTCTCGATTATATTCGCCACCTTCTTCCTCCCCATTTTTTCAACTTAAGCAAAGAAATCAGAGAGGGAATTGAAAAGAAAACGAAAAACTCACCGGAAATTTTTACTTGGTTTTCTCTCCGATCTTCTTCCTCGACTCTTCCTCTAGAAACCTCCGGTAAAGTCACTGTTTTTGATTTGGTGAAAGGGAGAGTTGGAAAAGGAGTGTATTTATTTGTGGAGAGGTTGAAAGCGGTTGGGACTTTAAAACAATTATGCCTTTTTGCTTTGGAAGCTACTTAAACTGTCCCATCACGTCCCTTTTCATTTAAAAAACCGCCGTTCCTTTCATCCGTTTTTAGCAAACTTTTTGAATCTTTTTGTCTCTTTATATTCCCCATTTAAAATTCAAAAAGTTTGGGGGCAATTGTTGGGCCCTGCGTTTTTCAACTTGTTTACAACTTGCATCAAACAACTTGGTACTAACGAACTTAAGTTATTCTATCACAACTTGAACTTCTGCAGGTTGAAACATAGTTACGTTAACCCTATTTTTCAGGGAACGTGACAAAGGGAGCAAAGACCGATTCAAAGACGTTTCTTCAGCAACAAATCGTTATCTCCTCCCTCAACGGAAAATGGCGAATATATCTCAACAAGATCAGCATTACTCCCGAGATTTTAGGCCTACCTTTTCTCTTTGTGAATTAGCCATTAGTTGAGGTATAAAAGGGATCAAACACTGTATTTTTGCACACACTTTTCACTCTAGCCTAAGTTCCCTTTGAATACGCTCTTAGCTTTGTAACCACAAAAACACTTAGTAAACTTTCGGTCAAGGAAGGTACCAAAACCTCCCGGGGTTTTATGCCGGCGAACAAGTTGTTCAAGGGCTTTCCCTAGTCAACAAACAACTTGTGTTCATTTCTATTCAATTCGATAATCATTGTACCTAGATTCATATCACTTTAGTCACTTTTCTTCTCATCGAAACACGCTTGTTGAAATTTGACCAAAACATAAGGCATATGAGATTAAGTTAGATAAATTGAGTTTAGTGTATTTAGTATATGATTTATATTTAAACTTTAGGGTATATGGTATATATGAGATTAAATTAAATGAATTAGGGTTTAGGGTATCAATTATATGATTTATATTTAAAGTTTTGGACATATGATATATATGAGACTAATGAAGATGAATTGGATTTAGGGTATGGAGTATATTATTTAGATATAAGATTTACGGTATACTTACATTTGTTTAGTTTTTTCTATCTTTTTTTATATTACTTTTTGTAAAAAAATTATTAGAAATAAAAAAGTGTAAAACATTATTTCCTAGTCAATAAAAAAATATAAAAAAATTAAAGGGTATTTCATCCCTCTTTTCTTTTATATACTTTTATTTGTTTAGTTTTTTTTTTATATTTTTTTCTATTACTTTTTGTAAAATAAATCAATAATAAAATAGTCTTAAATATTATTTCCTAATCAATAATAAAATTAAAAAAAAATTAAAAAAATTTGAAGGGTAGTCCGTTCCTCTTTTATTTTATATACTTTCATTTTTTTTTGTTTTTTCTTTCTTTTTTCTATTACTTTTTGCTAAAAAATCAATAATAAAAAATCGAAAATATTTTTTTTCTAATCAATAAAAAAAAATAAAAAAATTTAAAGGGTAATATGGTTTGAAAATGTGACGATCGAGCCGACGGTTAATACACTCATAGTGAATTTGAACCTTGAACAACCAGTGCATAGTTTGACCGATTTGATGATTTGACAGTCTGGCAATTTCAACGTTTTGCTTAACGATTTTAAACTGCTGATTCGAAGGTGTTAACCGATTCGTATGGCGAATTAAAAAGGAAAATCTGCCAACTTAAAGCTGATCATAGACAGGCCCTCACACTTTTTATACCTTTGCTTTTCAGTTCATCAAGATTCGTTATGGTCAAATACAACCCTTCATTTTTTTTATTCTTCTTGTGTTTCGGGCCATGGTTAATTTAGTTGACTTAAGGATACTAAGAATCAAAACAAAGGTAGATTACTTTCTAAGAACTTGAAACAGAAGATGTAATCTTGGAAGATTGGTTTACTTTTATCAAAAGAGCTTTTTGCAGTTTAAAATTTTAAGTTTTTGCGTTTGTCACATTAATTCAAGAGTCGGTCCGGGGAGAAACGCGTTTCTCCGTGCTTCTGGAGAAACGGGGCTTGTTTTGTCGCGCGACATAATAAGCCAGTTTCTGGATATACTTACATCAGCTTCTAGATATCCAGAAGCTTTGGAAAGGATATCCAGAAGCTTTGGAAAGGATATCCAGAAACCAAATATTTTTTCTGGATATCCTTTCCAAAGCTTCTGGATATCCAGAACATTGAATATGAATATCCAGAAGCTTTGGAAAGGATAGCCAGAAAAAATATTTGGTTTCTGGATATCCTTTCCAAAGCTTCTGGATATCCAGAAGCTTTGGAAAGGATATCCAGTTGTGGTGGCTAAGTATGTCGCGCGACAAAACAAATCCCGTTTCTCCAGAAGCGACGGAGAAAGCGTTTCTCCCCAGATTTTGTGTTAATTCAACTATCTTGAAGTACACATGTTATCTTTATATAATATGTTCCGTTTTATACAAGTGTTGTATAGTAGTTACTTGTCAAATTATTTAAAATATACTCCCCCCGTCCCAGTAATTGCTTCACCCTTTTGGGGTGGACACGCAAATTAAGGAAATTGGTGAGTGGAGAAAATGTTGTGAGTGTAATAGTAAAATAGGAAAGAGAATGCGTGAAGGAAATAGTAAATTTGAAAAATGTTGTGAGTGTAATAGTAAAATAGGAGAGAGAATGAGTGGGTGGAATAGTAAAAATTCTTTGCCATTTTAGAAAAGATGAACTTTAAACGGGACACCCATTTTGGCAAAAAGTAAAGTTATTAATGAGACGGAGAGGGTATAATATAATATTTGTATATTATATGTACCATGGTAAAACTATTTGATGTTACTCTGTTTCATGATAAATGTTTCATTTGATTTGTCGAAACGTGTCTAAATATGCTTTATTTGCTTGTGGATTGTTTGTATCATAGTAAAATTACATTAACGCTATTTTAATGTTTGAGAATATAACATTTATTTTGGAAAGGACTAAAATGAAAAGTGTAATGTTTATTATGAGACTGAGAAAGTAATTTTATTTATAAAAATACTCCATCCTCCCAAAATACTTCTTTTTTTTAGATTATTCAAAATATAAAAAAATATAATTAATGCATATAAAATAGATTAAATCACTCTTATAATATTTCAATTACTCGCATAATTAAATGAGGTAATACTAAAACAGCAAGCCGAAATCTTGTGAAAAACTAGTTTTTTCATAACATAAGAAAAAACTAATTTTTAAACACTAAGCCTAACTAATAAGAGGGATGAACAATGATGAAAACTAATTTTTCCATAATATTTTGAGAAAATTAGTTTTTCACAAAACCTACTCAAATAACAAATAATTTTAGACGGAAGAGATAATATCTAAACCAGCAAAAAACAAAACAAAACAAACAAACACATATAATGTGATGTTGAAAATAATTGCTTAATTGATGCACTAATATAACCTCATAGTGTGGTTGAGCTCATAGAACACTCAACTTAGGTCAAAAAAAGAAGCACAAATTTGGGGATATATATGGAGGGCTCTTTCCAACAAGGCTTAGCCACAAACTTCTACATGACCCACATCCCTCCATGGTTAATAATGATGCTTAATTAACTTTAATTTCCTTAATTATATTCCCACCTAATCATGATAATGACCATGACAAGAACCAATTCACATCTTTTCTTAAAGAGTTATTAAGCAGACATAGTTGGAAGATTCCATCTAAGTATGAAATGAAAGCTAAGAGTACAATTTCTTGATATAATAATAATAATAATAATAATAAGTGTTATTCTTTCTATCCCAAATTAAGTGTCTTAAAATTTTCAAATTTGTTATTAATCAAGATTAAATTTGAACATTTTAAGACATTTATTTTAGGACAAAGGAAGTAGTATTTTTCTTATTGGTCTATTTTAAAATAAATATCATAATTTAAAAATTAAAAATTTAAATATATAGCTGACATTCTAAAGTACTTTAGAAGTGAAAAAACTAGGCAACATTGGCTGGCACATATTGTCGATTTGATTTAAAATGCTTAATTTTTATCTCAAAAGCCACAAAAGATGTTAATTATAACATTCTTCTTGGAGACCATGCAAAAGTTGTTTGGCTTATATTCTTTCCATTTCATAAAGCTTCTTCTTTTCTTTCTCTCCCCATTTACTCAAAGGGCAAAACAAAATCCTTGCAATGAAAAGGTGATAAATTGTCTTTAGAATTATTTCACCTTTGTG
Source organism: Adenophora triphylla var. japonica (assembly GCA_022495995.1). NCBI lineage: Eukaryota > Viridiplantae > Streptophyta > Magnoliopsida > Asterales > Campanulaceae > Adenophora > Adenophora triphylla. The sequence continues at coordinate 85,397 of JAFEMH010005409.1, forward strand.
ATCATTCATCCATCGATTTGTGAATCGAGATGTCAGATCGATATTTGTCAGAGGGGTAAATATTCTTCATCATCGTCCAATGTCGTTTAATGGATTGAGCCTATAGAGAGGGGAGAATAAATATTATTAATATATGCATTATCAATAGGAGAATAAAATAATAATGCTTATATTTGTCATGCTATCAATCGGTTCTTAGTAGTACACGTAAAAATATAAAACATTTACAAGCACGTGATATGTTCTACGTTACATTACATACACTATGATGAGTCCGAATGAGATAGGCCGGGCTCAAGCTCGGTCTGGTCCAAAGGACCAGTATTATGTGGCGTATCTTAGGCCGCCAGAGTCAAGACCGTGGACAAATAGATCCTCAAGATCAAGACTGCGCTCCTCTCATCCCATTCAAGTCAAGACCGAAGGGATCCTTACCGTCAGCCTGGTGATCGTAGGAGTCATGACCGTCCCATCCGTGCCCGCGTCAAATACCATTGACCGCGCCTAAGATGTTGACTGCGGGCTCATACCAGACTCTCGGTCGATATCAAAACTTATTGAGCAAGTTTACTTACTGGCTCTGACAGTACAGTAACCGGCTCTCTCCCATTGCATTGAATGCATGGCTCAGGCGCCTACTATTTCATTTAATGCGCCGCACCGGATATACGGCTCCTGTCCACATCAACGAAATCCTCTCTGGCAGTGAATCTTCATTCCCTGACAGAGCCAACCAAAAGCGGACACGTGTATCCGGTCAAGGACTAAAGTGCCCTTTAGGGCTGACCTCATCGCTTACATAAGCGAGCAGCTCCCCATTGCTTATAAATAGAAGACCTTTGTCCCCTTGGACAAGGTAAATGCCAAATCTATATTGTAAGACATATTGCTCAAACCTTAAACACATACACATACTATAAGACATTCCAAGGTCTTATTCTCAGATTTTATATCCATATCGATATCTTATCCTCACACTCGAGGGCCTGAGTTGGATTAACATCCAACTTTGATCTTAACGGTGCTTCATTTCTGTGTTGTGATCATAGGTACCGCACCAAACAAATATCCTGCCAGATATCATTTGAACCGCTCTGACCCCTAAAATCCAGGCGTCATCAGTGGTTTCATTGCCCGGAAAAATCATTATTTTATCGTAAATTTTTGTGTCAAAACACCTGTCGTGTTCTAAACACTCGCTGTCAAAAAGCCTTTCTTTTTCAGTCATTTTTCAAACATGTCTAAAACTCTAGAAAATGTCGGTCATTTGACAATCAATGAGGGTGACCAAGCTTTCCCTTCTAAAATCGACCCTGTAAGGCCAAGCACCTCAGCCTTTCTCAAGATGGGGGCCCGTTCTCAATGCCTGAATAGCCTCTCACCTGCTCAAAAGGGTTTAAAGAGGCTGGCAGAGGAAGCCAGAGCCGAAAAAGCCCTCTTACTCACTGGCCCAAAAACTCCCCTAAAAGCTCCCATCACCTCCCCAAATACTCCTCTCACTCCCGAGCTGATTCTCAAGAGGCAGGAAACCCTGGCCTCTAGGTCCAAACTGGTTGCTGAGGTCATGGCCATCAAAGACGCTCAGTTGGATTTGATCGAGCTAGAGGCGAACGGAGGAATGCCCCTCCCAGCAGGGTCCCAAAGGTTCTCCCAACTAGTCCCCACTAACTCGCTTGCTAGTCAAGCTAGAAGGGCAAAACGGGAAGAACCAACCCTCAACCGCAACCAGGCATCAAGGGAGAATGTTGTAAAAGTTTATGATAGCGAGGAGAGAGGGGAGGAAGCTCAGTCCAATCACCGCGTGAAGTTCAAAGCCAGATCTGTGGCTTATGCCAGGGAAAAGGTCGTGACTCCACGTGCTAAGAAACCAAGGGTGGATGACCAGAACCCAGAATTTGTTAAGTTCATGCACTAAATGTGGGAGACCCACCAGAAAATGACCCAGAGGTGTGGCCGCACCATGGATGCATTCAGTGACAAAATTGCCCGATCACCCATCCAGAAGGGTAAACCCCCAGATGGAAATATATGATGGCTCAAAAAATGCCAAGATCCATATGGGGAGGTTTGAAGGACAGATGATCCTATTCTCTTCGGATGAGGCGGTGATGTGCAAAGCCTTGGCCGCAACATTCACGGGCAAGGCAATATCTTGGATATTGGCCCTTAAGCCCAAGTCCCTCAAGTCCTACAATCAGTTCAGGCACCTCTTCCTGAACGCATTTGCTGGGGCAGGCGAGCCAGCACGGCCCAAGACAGACCTGGTCCGAGTCAAGCAAGTCCCGACGGAGACCACGAAAAGCTACATCTCTCGGTTCAGAAAAATGAGCGAGTAGATTGTAGATCTGGAAGAGGGTGACATCAGGCTTTGCTTCAAAGGCGGTCTCTCCTCCTCGTTCTTAAAAATGAACTTTGCCTCTAATAGGCCTAAAAGCATGGAGGAGATGTATGAGCGGGCATTTGCTATTGCCTCTGCAGAAGAGCCAAGTGAGGCCGTTCCCCGTAGACCCGCGAAGGAAAGAATTAGCCAAGTCCAGGAGACTGGCCAGGGATCTGCCCGCGACAATAACCAAGGCAAAAACCGTAGTCGTGGGACAGACAAGCTCCGGAAGATAACAGAGGACACAGTTTTCACACCCCTCAATGATTCGCGAGCAGTTAGCATGAGAACCATGGAACTTTCCCCTCCTCCCCCATGGGCAGAAAGCCGAATGAGAGGAGGCGGGCTAAATTCTGTGAGTTTCACAATGACCACGGTCATAATACCGAGGACTACTTCCAGTTAAAACGAATCATTCAGCAGAAAATCAACAACGGGGAGCTGACTAAATGGGTTCAGGGCCATAACAATGCCACCAATACTAATAATCCCCCACGGGCAAGAGCACTACGTGGCCCCGACAGAAAGGAAAGGGACAACGACGACGATGAGTTGGGTGAGATCAATTTCTTTGAGGAAGAGCCTCTATTCAACAAACAGCAGATCAGGACATTGGAGAAAGTTTTCTTGATCCCCCCTATGGCTCCAGAAGAAGTGCAAAAAATTGGGTTCAAAAGGAGTGAACTTGCCTCCTCCCTTTTTCACTCTACTTAAGTCCTCACCCTTCGCATGAAAATCAACCGAGCAAACATCGGCCGAGTTTTGATTGACACAGGCACGGCCGGAGACATCCTCTACTACCATACTCTAGTAGGAATGAGGATGACCGAGGCTAACCTGACTCCTTATGCCGATATGCTCGAGGGGTTTACTAATCATGCCGTCGGGGTAAAGGAGACGATATAATTTGAAGTAACTATTGGGGAAAAGTCCATGCAGAAGTCAGCCAATATCACTTTTATGGTGGTTGATCTTCCTTCCCAATACAATGCCATACTCAGCGTGACTGCTCAGGCCGCATTGGGAATAGTTGCTTCCGTTCCCCACCAAAGGGTCAAATTTAACACCCCGGGCGGAGTTGCTACAATAAAGAACTTGCCCGAGAGATTCCTCCGAGCACTAGAGGAGAAGAGAAAGGCGGATAAAGGCCAGACTTCCTGCCCGCAGAAAGAGGGCGAGGACAAACAGAGAAAGGGTAAAGCCAAAGAACTTATTTCGGCACCCATACCAATTGGCATGCTTTCTTTCCATTCCACAAAGGTGGAGCTCAAGACGAGCAGAAAAGCCAAGAAGTTGGCCCCCATTGAGGGGGGATATATTGATCTGGGAATTGAAGGAAAGATAGACCGAGAGGTCATATATTCCATGGCCGCGCTGCCCGAAGCACGGACCAACCCACCCCCCAGGCATTGTAATAGACTCCCTGCACAACCGGGAAATCAGCGACCTCAGGCCTAACGACGAGCTCGAGGAAGTGGTAATAAACTTCCACTACCCCGAGCAAACTATTAAGGTCGGGCTGAAAATTTACCCAGGGAGACGAGGATCTTGGTCGATTTCCTCCGAAAAAATTGTGATGTGTTCGCTTGGAGGGTGGAGGACATGCAAGGAATTAGCAAGGACGTGATCCTCCACAAAATTAATGATGACCCCGCCTTCAAGAACATTCATCAGAAATCAAGATACTTCTCCCCGGACAAGGAGATAGCGATCAAAGAAGAGGTGGAGAAGTTGCTTAAGGTAGGGATAATTAAGGAGATCTCTTACCCTAAGTGGCTAGCAAACGTGGTCATGGTCAAAAAGACCAATGATAAGTGGAGGATGTGCATTGATTTCACGGATCTCAACAAAGCATGCCCCAAAGATTGCTTCCCTCTTCCTCGCATAGACTGATTGGTAGACTAGATAGCCGGACACAGAGTCCTAAGCTTCATTGATGCATATTCCGACTATCATCAGATCAAAATGGCTCCCGAAGACGTCCCCTCTGTAGCTTTCATCACTGCGGGCAAGACGTACTGTTATACAATGATGCCCTTTGGGCTAAAAAATGCAGGAGCTACCTACAATCGGATGGTTAATATCTTCTTTAAAGACCAATTGGGCAAAAACCTTGAGGCATACATTGATGATATGGTCATAAAGACGAGAGAAAACTCCAGGAGCTCGACGTGGAGGAAACTTTCTCGAACTTGCGCCGCAACAACATGAAGTTAAACCCCCTAAAATGTGCATTTGGGGTCAAAGCGGGCAAGTTTCTCGGATTCATGGTCAATCAGCAATAAATTGAAGCTAATCCTGAAAAAATTCAAGCGTTGTTGGACATGAGACCTCCTGCCTGCGTGAAGGATGTGCAAAAGCTAAATGGGCGCATCACCGCACTAGGCCACTTCATCTCACGGTCAGCAGAGAGATGCCTCCCCTTCTTCAAAACTCTAAAAGGGGGGAAGAAAGCTGACGAATTCGCATGGAGCGATGGCTGCAGTCAAGCTTTTGAGGAATTGAAGAGTTACCTCGGGCAGCCCCCTCTACTCAGCAGCCCGGTGCCCGGGGAAGAGCTTTTTCTATTTTTAGTAGTTACTGATCTGGCAGTAGCTGCTATTTTTGTAAGAGAGGAAAATAACTCCCAAAAACCAGTTTATTAAGTATCTAAGGCACTGTCCGCCATAGAAGGGCATTATTTAAATATAGAGAAATTAGCTTACGCCTTGCTTGTATCAGCTCGGAAATTAAGAGCTTACTTTTCTGCACATCCTGTAACTGTACTCACTGAGGCCCCGCTTAGAAAGGTTTTACATAAACTAGAGTCCTCGTGGAGAATGCTAGCTTGGTCTATAGAACTCACTGAGTTCCAGATCACCTACTCCCCGAGAAGGAAAATCAAAGCGCAGGTCTTAGCTGATTTTGTAGCAGAAACATCATTTTAGCTAGCGGACAGTGACCTGGGAAAGAGAAAGCGAACAGAGTTAGAAGAGGCCCAAGATAGCTTAAACACAAAGATTGTACAGCCCAAAGAGCATCCATAAAAAGTGTGGACTTTATTCGTGGACGGCTCTGCGAGCAAGTTAATGAGTTGAGCGGGCATACTCTTGATCACACCCTGCAGGGAGAAATTCAAAAGTGCCTTGAGATTCAAGTTCGAAGCATCGAACAATCAGGCTGAATATGAGGCGATTATAGCAGGCATGGAATTGGCAAGAGACTTGGGAGTTCAGAATATTGAAATAAATAGTGACTCTCAGCTCATAGTAAATTAAATTAAGGGGGAGTATGACACGATCAACCCAGTGCTAACTCAGTACTGCGGTCTAGCGAGGACCCTTATCAAAAATTTCACATACTATGAGCTGAACCAAGTGATGAGAGAGGACAACACAGAGGATGACCTCATCTCTAGAATAACCGATCAAGAAGTCGTGGACTTAGAAGCGGACTGCCAGATAGAATTCACATAAAGACCTGCTATAGATCGGATTCAGATAAGCAATATTGGAGATCACGAAAGGGACTGGGTAGATGAAATCAAGGATTACATCGAAAAGGAAACCCTCCCCAAAGATCAAGCAAAGGTTAGAACCATTATAAAGGTGTCCGCGAAATACCTCGTCCACGGAGTATTATTTCGACGATCCTTCACCAAGCCTTTGCTAAGATGCGTCAAAACTCACATGGTCACCAATTTACTCTATGAGGTCCATGAAAGAGTTTGTGGCGGACATCCTGGTGCTCTCACTCTCTCGGACAAAATAAAATTTCAAGGATTTTATTGGCCTACGATGAGGAGAGATGCACATGAGTACGTAAGAAAATGTGATAAATGCCAACGGTTTGCGGACATTCCTAGATACCATCAACAGAGCAGACTTTGGTAGTACCATCATGGCCATTTGATACGTGGGGGATTGATCTAATCGGACCGTCACTACAAGAAATTTGGTTATTTACGGCACTTATTTATGGCGGGTGATTCGCGTCCGCCGTATATATTAGTTATATACGGCGAAAGATACGCGTCTGCCGTATATAACTAATATATACGACGGTATACACAACCGCCATATATATTTGTTATATACGGCGGACTCGAGCCGCCTTATATACTTTATATACGTACATTTGACGTCTACGTATTTGAGATTTAAGTTATATATGGCGGTTGACACGCGTCCGCCGTAAATAGTACATTATATACGGCGGTTGACACGCGTCCGCCGTAAATATTATAATTATATACGGCGGTGTATAATATCCGCCGTAAATATTAGTAAATACCGTGAACCCAAAATTTCCCACTCTCAGTTGGCGCAAAAAATAATTGTTTTTCTCTCTCTCTCTCTCTCTCTCTCTCTCTCTCTCTCTCTCTCCTCTAGGGCAATTTGCGAGACCGCCGCCGGTGACCATTGAAGCATAACGACCATGTTTTCTTCAATCAAGAATGAATCAGGTATACATTTCTTCCCCCTTTTCTGATTTTCTATTAATTTCTTGGTTTTGTTGTTCTTGGTGGGTTCTAGAAACCTCGGTTATTGTTCGTGTTCTTGAAGCTATTCTTGGGTGTTTATTGTGATTTCTTGCAGCGGCGACCTATGATTTCTTGAAGCTCTTCTTGGGTGTTGTCATCGCCAGGTATTCGATTTTTCCTTAACTATCAGTTTTTATTTTTTTAAAGAAATTTAATTTTGTTTTTATATTTTTTTTAATTTTTGATTAATTATTTGCAGTTGATGCCTTTTTGTGATGGGTTTTGTTTTTATATATTTTTTTGAGTCTTGTGGAATGAATACACATGCATTAGTCATCTACCTAAATGTTCTTGCAATTGTGTCTATGGTGCTATTAAGCAACAAGATATTATGAGCAAATGCAGAAACTTACAAGGTTCTTAATGGGACCGAATGAGAATTTCACAATGGTTAGGGATCTGATTCTTAGAATGGCCCCCCTTCCCACTTTATCTCAAGCTGTTTGTTTATTAATGGAAGAAGAAGGGCAGAGAAAGTGTAGTTTCTCTCCTTCTCCCATAACTGTTGTTGATGTGTCTACTGCTCTTTTGAAATATACCTAAGCCTTTTCTGAAAAGTAAATGCTGATATTTCTGATGTACCTGTGTCTTCTTCTGATTGCAGTTCTTCTGAGTCACAGAGGTCTTCTAATTGTATTACTAATGCTCAATATGAGCATCTTGTCGGTCTTCTCCCATTAATTCTGCAACTGCTTTTGTGCCTTCTTTAGCTTCTGTTGTTGGTTGTAATACTTTCTTTTCTAGTTCAAGTTTGACTGATTTTCAATTGTGGCACCTTAGATTAGGGCATGTTCCTTTTGAATATTTTAAACATATCCTCATTTGTCTTCTACCTCTTGTAAATCCATTATATGTGATGTATGTCATCTTGCAAAATTTTTAAGACTTCCTTTTCCTCGTTCTTCCCACAGTGATGCTCCTTTGATATTTATTAACCATTGTTGATGATTATTCTAGATACACTTGGATATTTCTTCTCAAATCCAAGGGCTTTGTCTGTTCTTAGGGTATCTCTCTCTCTCCCTCCCTCCTATATGTGAGTGTATGTCGCTCTCTGTCCACTGTTGTAATAGATATTTTTGTTGGTGTGCATGTGTGTCTAGGTGGTGGTGGGAGTTAGGATTGGTAACTAGATTTATTGAGAAGAAAAGCTTACAAAAGTGGTCCACTAGAATACCCTTAAAGCAACTATTCCAAAATGTCTCTCAAAATAAAAAAAGATCGACGCTCATTTAGCTAGTCATTAGATTTGAAATCATCCCTTAATGCTACTACATGAATCATTTATATCACGTTACATATTATTAGCTTCTCAATTAGGGGGGGGGGGCTTGTGAGAGAGAACGAATGAATGTTGTCATGGGGTTAAACTATATCATGGGCCCAAGCTCGACTAATAGGCTAGGCTCCAACAATGTATATTATCTATCGAGCCAAAAGTTGTACATATTTAGACTATGTTTGTTAATGAGTTTATTTTTATTCTAAAATTTGTGTCTCTCGGTCTTATATATAGGTTGTATTTTAACGTTAAAAATATCAAGTCATATATGGACAAAAGTTGGATTGATTTGGGTAACCGGATTTGAAATGAGTATATGTCTGGGATTGACAACTTCCTCGATTTTGCATTCTCAAAAAAGTCTCTTGGCGCTAAAGAAATATATTGTCCTTGTAAAAAATGCTCAAATCGTTACCAAAATGACCGTGCAATCGTGAAATCACATTGTATTGAAATGGGATTTCAAACAGATTACAAGAATTGGACTAGGCATTGGGAAGAGTACATTTTGGCGTATAAGAATGATAATAATGATAGGACAACTGAAGATTGCATTGAAATTGAATTGGGCGTGCAAGATTGTATGAGGCGAATGGTACATGAAGGGATGGATATGCCGGATAGTAACCAGCCAGGAATTGAAGAAATCGTACAATCAGATGCAGCCACCGCAAATTTTCTTAGACTTTTGAGAGATGCTGATCAAGCCTTGTGGGAAGAGTGTGATAAGTTTACAGTACTCTCATTTATTGTAGAACTGATGCTCTGGAAGGCTAATTATCGAGTGGCCGATAAGGGATTTACACTACTAGAATAAATAAATTTGGAGACGACAAAATTCGTCTCTAACATGCTAAAATGGTTGCCAAATAAGAAAATGGAGACGAGTTTTGTGGTTGCAAAAATCTGGTCACTAAAGGCAACCAAACAACGGTGGTCGCCACTTCGCGACCACTTAATGGTCTCCAAAACTGATGATGGTCTCCAAAATATGTGGTTGCCAAATATTGTTGGTCGAGAAATGGAGATCACATCATGGTTGCGAAATAATTGGCGACCTGCCACGTGGTTGCAAAATGGATACCACATCATGGTTGCGAGTTAATTGGCGACCTCACTTGGTTGCCAAATTTACTAAGGCAGCAACCACTTGGTGATCTCTAAAGTCTAATTTTTATTTTTAAATGCATTTAGATATAAATATATTTTAACATATCTGAATTTATAACAAAATAATATTAAATATTCAAATAGCGACCTCACTTGGTTGCCAAATTTACTAAGGCAGCAACCACTTGGTGATCTCCAAAGTCTAATTTTTATTTTTAAATGCATTTAGATATAAATATATTTTAACATATCTGAATTTTTAACAAAATAATATTAAATATTCAAATAAACAAATAATCTTATAATTAAGCAAAAATTTTGCTAAATTTTATAACTTCATCATTAAACCATTCAAACAAAACATACTATGCTTAAAGCACTAAATTTGATCATTACAAAATAAACTATGTTTCTAAAGTCATGCACTTCCACTGCCATCAACTCTTCCATAATTTGGATCCATAAGCATTTCAAGAAGCGAACTATTTCCAACGACATCGGCAACAAAGGAACCATTTCCACCACCACTGCCACCTCCATTTCCACCAGGAATATTACTGCTACCTCTATTTCCACCACCGCTACCTAGTGAGGCTGAACTATGACCGCTCTGTGGTTGTTGTAGTGGTTGTTGTAGTGGTTGTTGTAATGGTTGTAGTTGCAATAGTTGCATTTGGGGCGGAAACATACCAAAAGGCCATTGATTTTGATGTTGTTGAGGCTGGAAGGAGCCACTAGCACCACCCATCATTAAACCTGCGAACACAATAAAGTTAAAAGAAGGGAAGAAGCACCACCGCACACAAAGAGTTGGCACTGAGAAATGAAAGTTTTACTTACAGATTCCACTTTGAACATAGGGGTATTCTATTTTGGGATGTTTTACTTACAGATTCCACTTTGAACTATGAATTGCAATTCCATACCATTTCAGATTTTATCTCCAAATGTCCATATAAGTAAGTAGCATGCTGCTTATGCTCAATCGACTTTGTAATTACGGCCAACTGTAAGTATACTATTCTATCGCGTGATAATAAGACATTTCAGAGTATAAAACTAAGTATCAATAATACCAAACACAATGATCCAATTAAAGTAGACAAGAAAATACCAGGAGGCCATTGATTTTGTTGCTGCTGTTGCGAGCTCCAAGGGGCCCTTTGCAGCAGCTGGTTAATCAATTGTTGCATGAGACATTGGTTTTGCTCATGTCTCTCTCTATCCTTCTGTTGCTGCTCCATCATTTGCTTCATCATTTCCTTTAGACCATTAACCTGTGTCTTTAATTGTTGTTCGTTTATGGACTTGGAACTAATTGAAAGTCTTGAAGTCGAATTGCAAAGTGAGGATGCATGGGTGCGGCTGGTTGGTAGATTAAGCAGGGGTCTTCCACCCTTCCCCAAGCCAAATATTGTATTCCCCCTTCCGACTTGCTTTCCTTGAGAGACGACAATAGCATCTTCCCAATCTTTGCCCTCAAATGGAACACGAGTGTTGGAAGCTTCATTTGGGTCAATGAGACCCTCAGAAATTGCTCTTTCTCGGAAAATATCTTTATATTGCGTCTGTCAATAATAAAAGGCAAATATCAATCATAAATAAAACGGAAATATCTTTATATATATTTTGTAGAAAATCTCAAGTACCAAATCATTGTGCCAACTGCCTTATATCAAGTTAATAACATAACCTATTGTCAGAGTCAGAATACATTAATGGCTTCATTGCCTTTCTTAATATACATCATACACCATATCATTGTCACATACCTTTGAGACGGAGGGTGTAAAATAAAATTAGCAGGATGTACAAAACTCCTGTAATTTGTACGCTTTCCTTAGATATCAAATTAAACACTACGAGCTGTACTGAAAACCAGAGCTCATGAATGATCTTACAAAGAGCACTACGAGCTGTACTGAAAATCAGATAAATTATCAAGCATCTGTGGTGGGTTACGTCCTTATTTTCTATACTACAAAACAACTGCCTACCCCTAAGATAACCATATACGAACAACAACAACAAATCATGAAACGTTAAGGTATAAAAGGATTTTTTGTACTTACAAATACTTTTTGGTGCTTTTTAATTGCTCAAATCAACTCTCCATTTGGCCCCTTGCGAGTATGCATAGCAATTAATGCATCCAGTTCATCAACATGATCTCCATGAATTTTTTTCTACAAACATAATAAGTAGCAAATTACAACCACAAAAAATATAAACTCTATAGAAAATTAATTAAAAAATAGAAATAAAAATGATAAAGTGCCAACCATGCGATACATTCAGGATGTGATCTAGCAAATTCTACAAAATACTTCACACCTCTTTTAAATTCGTCTGTGCATCCTCTCATTCCAACAACCTTTCGATTATCAATCCAACTACGATCTTCCCCCGCCATTAATAACACCTACATTCACCAAAAACACCATTTATGTTACTACTAAATTTTGTTATCTATAAATCTTATTATTTAGGCTTTAGAAATGAGGTTAGGCTTCTATCCCATCTCAAAACCATCCATAAAGAACACCAAAGAAAACATGTGAAGGTCATGTAAATATAACATCAAAAGGTGAAGAGAAGAGAAGGTCAGTTTGAAGTGGGGAAAGTTATTAAATTGTTGTTTATATTAAAATCAAGAAGAGAATATCGCCCTACAAGAATATCAAATTGTTGTTTATATTAAAATCAAAGCTTCTGAAAGACCATAATAATTTCTGATCAGATGAAGTGGGGAAAGTTATTAAACTGCAATTGATTAGTGAAGAGAAGGTCAGTTTGAAGTTCATCTACCAGGGTAAAAGATCATGTTTCAACAGGAAAGTTCTTTTATTTTACTAAGCATAAAAACAATCGTGCATTGATTTATTTATTTATTTTGATATGAAAAGAAATATATTAGAGAAAAGAGAAGAATTCACAAGAGACGGACAAGATGTCCGACTAAATAGAAAAATAAACATAAGCAATAAACACAAACAAGGGACTACACAATGACAGCATCCAAATATCTCCTCAACTCAAAAATAGACACTCCCCAAAACAGAAGCCATCTTATAACACACAGAGATATTACAATCATCACTGACAGTACACTTACATTCATATTAGGTCCTGGTCAGTGGAAAATGAAAGGGAAAATATGAGACTAAGGGAGGGGGAAACCAAACCTCTATAGCTTTAATTTCAACCTCTGTAGCTTCAATTTTGAAACACCAGTGGGGACAGTCCAACCCTAGCTTCAACTCGACCAACCCTAGCTTCAAATTTAAGATTTCATACAAACATTAGGTCTAATTCCAGCCGATTTAACACAAAAAACACAATAATTGCAGCAGAATAATTGATTTACGAGAAAGGAGTGAGAAGAATATGTGATTCAGCAGAATAAAATTGAATGTAGGAGAAAGAGAGATAAAGAAAGAGAAGGAACAGCAGACTACTAACCGGAGGCAAACAGCCTGAACCGCACCACCGGCGTGGAAAATCCACGGACCAAGGCCACGGCGGTTGGCCGGAATAGTAGCGTAGATGAGGCCGGAGATAGTTAGCACCGATGTTCGTCGACCTAGAAAGAGGGGAATGGTGTAAATTTGAGAAAGGGGGAGAAATTAGGTTTACATTTGAAGTATTTATATCCCAACATTGAACACCATTCTGTGGTCACAATAAAAAATTGGAAACAACCTAATTTTGTGGTCGCAAATATTTCGGTTCCCGCTAACTTTTTTCATTTTCCCCCCATTTTGTGTGGCGACGTAATTTGGTCCCGATTTAATTGGGTGGTTGTGTTAATAATATAGAGACCACTTTATCGTCTCCAATCTTTTTTGGAATCTGATACATAATTTTCATCCATTTGCTGGTTACAATATTTAATTTGGTGGTCTGTAAATTGCGTCCAACGTCTTGGTCTCCAATTGCTCGTCTCCAAATAAGTTTATTCTTGTAGTGTTACTTCTTTATTAAAATTTTTCATTAGGGCATTGCCTCAGTCAGCAAAAGTGCCAAGTTCCTATGGTGAGGCATACAAGATGACTGCAGATTTGGGTTTCAGTTATAAAACATGGGACGCGTGCATTAATCATTGTATGTTGTTTCGAAATGAAACTGAAACTTACTAAATGTGAAATTTGTGGAGCCTCTAGATATAAGCAACAAGAAGAAGGGGGTTGCGGTGAAGGTGCGGAAACAAGTGGAAAGAATAAACTTCCCAAGCAGGTAGCGATGAAGAAATTATGGTATTTTCCCTTAAAGCCAAGGTTGCAAAGGTTGTATTGGTCATCTAAGACCGCGACACTCATGAGATGGCATGCCGAGAAAAGAATAGATGATGGTGTGCTGAGGCATCCTGCAGACTCTCGTGAGTGGAAGGGATTCGATGAACGTTATCCATTATTTTCAAGTGAAATTTAGAAGGTTAGATTGGGATTAGCATCTGACGGATTTAATCCTTTCAGAACAATGACTATATCTCACAGTACTTGGCTGGTTGTGCTTATGCCATACAATCTTTCACCTTGGTTATGCATGAAACAACCATATTTCTTCTTGTCGATGCTTACTCAAGGCCCAAAAGGGCCGGGCAACAAGATAGATGTGTATCTCCAACCGTTAATTGATGAGTTAAAGGAATTGTGGGAAGATGGTATATCAACTTATGATGCATCAAGGAACGAGTTATTTACTTTATGAGCTTCACTATTATGGACAATAAATGACTTTCCTGCATATGCAATGTTGTCTGGATGGAGCACTAAAGGTGAATATGCTTGCCCTTGTTGCAATGTGAGACCTCAAGCACGATGGTTGGATCATGGTGGCAAGTATTTGTTATATTGCTCATCGACGCTTCTTGCCTAGGAGTTATGCTTTTCATAAGGATAAAAGCTCTTTTGATGGTACTCATGAAGTGAGAGATAAGCCCAAGTTATTGTTTGGAACAAAATTGCTTAAACAAGTTGAAAATATGGAAACAAAGTATAAAATAGAAGATGTTATTAAAAAGAGGAAAAGAGAAGAGGGTGAGAAGCAACAAGCCAAGTTGGAGAAGAGAAAGGTTCCTAAGTTGTGTCACAATTGGAAAAAGAGGAGTATCTTCTTTGAGTAGCCATATTGGGCAAATAATCATGTTAGTCATAATCTTGATGTTATGCACATTGAAAAAAATGTGTGTGATAATGTGCTATATACTCTGTTAGGTACTGGGGGGAAATCAAAAGATAATGAGAAAGCAAGAAGAGATCTAAAAGAGATGAACATTCGGAAACCATTGCATCTACAAATGCTTCCATCTCGCAAAGAAATTATGCCTCCGGCTCAGTTCACAATGAGTAAGAAGCATAAAGACACATTCCTGAAAGTTCTAAAGGGAGTCAAAGTCCCTGATGGCTACTCGTCAAACATATCTCCTTGTGTACATCTAGAGGAAAGAACTATTTGGGGTCTTAAGAGCCATGATAGTCCTATTTTGCTCTAACAACTACTCCCTTTAGCTGTTCGAAAAGCATTGCCTACTTCTGTTGTAAAAGCCATCATTGAGTTGGCAAATTTCTTTAGGCAATTATCCTCAAAGGTGAATACACTTACTGATCTCGAAAAGATACAAGATCGGATGGCTGTCACACTATGCGCTCTCGAGAAAATATTCCCACCATCTTTCTTTGATGTTATGGAGCACTTGCCAGTGCATTTAGCCGAGGAGGCCTTGCTAGCAGGCCCAATACAATTTCGTTGGATGTATCCGGTAGAGAGGTACATCCTTATTAAATTTACTTTGAAAAAAGTTAAATTCCTTTTTACATCTGGTTTAGCATAAGTAAATGTTTTTGTAGGTTTCTACTTACATTAAAATTATATGTTCGAAATCGAGCCCACCCCGAGGCCTCCATAGCTAAGGCAATTGTGGCTGAAGAATGCATTACTTTTTGTACACAATATTTGGATGACATTGAGACAAAGTCCAATCGTCCTAGAAGAAATGATGATGAAGGTGACGAGTTAGGCCGCTTTGTAGGAAAAGAAGAGGTAATTACCCTTGATTATATCATACAAGTACAAGAGCATAGATATGTGCTTTTCAATACTGAAAATGTTGAATAATACCTAGCGTAAGTGATTCCTTACATGAGGCTTACATCCCTTATATCTTTTATATTTTAAATTAATACTTAATTCATATTTCCAATATGCTCAGAATGCATCATGCACATTTGAGGGAGACACTACCTCGTAATCAATGACATCTTATAGAGAAAGAACATAATGATAAGTTTGTTAGCTGGTTTAAGGATTATGTAAGTATGAAACCACTTTCATATGATACTTTCAATTTTTTGTTTTAAATATTTTCTTATTAAATTTTGTTTTTTATAAAAGGTATGCATGATGAAAGATGTAGTGCCCGAAAGAATTAAAAGTCTTGCATTGGGTACTCATATGGATACGAGGCGGTTTAAGTCTTACATAATAAATGGTTTTTGATTTCGAGTGAAGGATGTCGATAGACGAAGGAAAACTCAAAATAGTGGAGTCATGCTAAATGCAAGTGTGACAAGTTTTTCAAGTCGAAAGGATAATAATCCCATTGTAGGGGATGTTAACTTCTATGGGGAGTTTATTGAGATCCTTGAAATTCGTTATAGCAACTCAATAAGATTTGTATTGTTTAAATGTGATTGGGTTGATAACCGGACATGCAAGATGGAAGATGAGCAAAAATTTACTCTTGTAAACTTCAATCACAAGTTGTATAAGGATAATCGAGTTGGTGATGAACCATTCATATTAGCATCTCAAGCTGAGCAAGTTTGGTATGTTAAAGATCCTATAGAAAGTGATTGGAAAGTTGTGATGAGGATTACACCAAGAGATAGTTTTGACATATATTAAAATGATGATAAACAAGTTTCAGATTCGATTCCAGAATTGGTACCATTTTGCTCACAAGATCTGGATGAAAATGTTGCTAACGAAGAAGCATCGTGGGTGCGAGAGGGAGTTGATGGGGTCGAGATTGAAACTACTAATATCAATGATGTTGATGTTGATATGGCCGATAATAATGATGTTGATATGGCCGATAATGATGATGATAAGTTTGAGTAGTATTTGTTTAGATCTTATTTGCTTACTATTACTAAGACAATGTTATTACTTATGTTTCATGTGTCAATCAAACTTGTTATTTTTGTATGGTTGAATATTAATATTGTTACTTGTAATATGTATTTGTTTAGATCTCATTTGCTTAATATTTACTAAGACAATGTTATTACTAAAATTTGTGTCTCTCCGTCTTATATATAGGTGGGTTGTGCTGAAACTGTAGTGTGGTGGTTCGGTTGGGAATTGGAAGGAGAATTTGATTGTGGTGGTGTGTTTATTGTTGCACTTTCTTTGTGATTTTTGTGTGGAGGTTTTTTTGTTGGTTTTTGTGTTGAAAATATGCCTCATAAAGAGAGAGACGTTAGAGGGGGTAGCAACAAGAAGGGTAGACAAAACCCGCCGCCCGTAGTCCCAAATGATCCCACTCCCCCTAATGCATCATTACCTTATATGGGTTTGGCCCAGTTGACCTCTACTCAAAAGAAAAAATGGCAGAATTTGGAGGGTAGAAAATTCCAAGTCACCACTTTCCTTCACATGCCGGTTTTGCAGGATTTGGGTTTGGACACATTAGTAATGGAGTTGATGATGCAGGCCAGGTTAGGTAACTTCCTGGGGAAGAGGGCCGATACTTATTTAAGATACTCCCTAGAGTTCCTGTCAACTTTGGAGAGAGGTAAGGGGTCACAAGAAAATTCAATTCAGTTTAATTTGGATGATGGAACATATAGAGTGACCTATAATGAGTTGAGGGAAGTCTTTGGTGTGGATCAGCCGAGGGGAAATTGGTTAGATGTTGATGGGGCGGGGTGCTTTTTCTTTTCGGATCTCACCGGATTGCCTTGTAATAAGAAACATCTTAGGGCTTCCTCTCTTTCTCACTTGGCTTGGAAGTTATTTTACAGAGGGCTATCTATGTCATGGTTGGCAAATGGAGAGCCAACCCAACTGAATGCGGCTATGGTGAATCTTTTGAGAACGGGGTTGAGGAGTTTTCAGGTGATCCCTGACTGGGTTGAGATTTTTGATAGTAGATGTGAGGCATTTGCTTTGAGCAAAAAGGGAAACATCTCAATAGGGGGGATGATCACGTTGCTTGCGAAATCTTGTTTGGGGGAACTAAAACCCGAGGCGGTGAAATTGACGGGAGGCACGAGTTTTTATTCTAGAGACTAGCTAGTGCAATATGACAAGTTTGTGAGGGACCCGAGGGCGGCAAACAACAGGTCTTTATTGTTTGAATATGGTACTCCCAGGAGAACGGTCTCTTGCTCGGTAGGGGACACCTTTCCGAGTGGTGCGCAGGCCAGGCATTGGCGTATGTCGGGTGTAGATGATGAAATGGATCCGGTTGATGAGGAGGATGATGAGGAGCACGATCAGGATCAGGAGAGGCAGGGAGGTCAAGGTGGAGAGCAGAACCAGAGCCATCAAATCTCTTTGGATCAGTGGTCTCTGATGAAAGCATATTTGGATGAGCAGGAACGATCAAGGATAGATCGAGAGCAGAGCCGACATGCTTTGGAGGATGTCAGATGGGAGGAAGTTCAGGATCGTTTTGAGGGGCTGGAGGATGATACTGCCATTTTGGTAGCCCGGTCTAGGAAGTTGGAGGCATGGGCAATGTAGACAAAGACCCGGAGTTACGAGCCAGTTTCTGAGGATTATTTGGCTATGATGCAGTTGAGAGCCACTGCTCGTGCTCAGAGGTGTTCTTCCCGTCAGACCTACTATCAGGGACAAGGCTCCGGCTCTCATCAGTGATGTTATTACTTATGTTTCATATTTCAATCAAACTTGTTATTTTGTATGGTTGAATATTAATATTGTTAGTTGTAATATGTATTTGTTTAGATCTTATTTGCTTACTATTACTAAGACAATGTTATTACTTATGTTTCATGTTTCAATCAAACTTGTTATTTTGTATGGTTGAATATTAATATTGTTAATTGTAATATGTATTTGTTCTGCTTCTTTTACATTGGTTACTGGTACTATTTTGACTTGTTTCTTGGCTTCAAATTGATATATTTGTAAGGTTTCTCGCAACTCTACTAGTAAGGCGGACAGGCGAAACTGATCCCTGCCACTGCTGAGTATTTGGAAAGAAGGATCTTCGTCAGAACCCCTGCTATCAAAAAGTAAGTTTTTCAAAAACCTCTTTCGTTAGGAACTGAAAAATATTTGGTTCTTAAAATTTCATAAATGAAATTTTTTTTTGTGGTAGAGTGGGAGGGGATATGATGTGATCTATTCATTGTTGTTCTTGTTGTTGTTCTTTATTCTTTATTCTTTATTCTTGTTGTTATTCTTGTTGTTGTTGTTGTTGTTGTTCTTTATTCTTTGTTGTTGTTGTTGTTGTTGTTGTTGTTCTTGATGTTCTTTATTCTTGTTGTTGTTGTTGTTGTTGTTGTTCTTTATTCTTTATTCTTTGTTGTTGTTATTCTTGTTGTTGTTGTTCTTTGTTAAGCTTTCAAGAAGGATTTTGTTTAGATTGAACCATAATTTGCTAACAAAGAACTACATTCCATGACCACTTCGAAGCCTTGTTAAAAGAAAATGGTCCCAAAGACATGTTTCATCATCTATAATACCCCCTTCATCCCAAAATCAGAGCCCCTAATGTCTGGCACACATTTTTATGTAAAATATTTGACTCTCTATTTAGAAGGTTGAGCCGCTATAAAGGAGTACTCACCAATGGTAAAAGTACACACTTTCTATGCCTAAATGTTTGACCTACTATGGATGATTACAAAATGGTAAAAATGTAAACTTTCTATGCATAAATTGAAATTTTTTGTTAAGACAATTTTTTAGGACACTTCAAAAAGGAACGAGGGACTTTTATTTTGGGACTGAGGGAGTAATTTCTTTTCTTAATTCTGGATTGCACAAGGAACGTGGTTCTGCATGATGTCATTGAGCAACTTCTCAGGTCACATTTTCTGTCATCCACTATTACCTGATTCTTTCATAAGACCCTAAAGTTGTATTAATGTGATTGACTGAACAAATTCATTAGATATGCTCTCTCCTTATCTTTGTAGATTAACATGAAGTTCATAATGTGGGCTCCTCCCAACTCTCGAGACCTATAAACTCGTGTCCCAGGATGGAGAGTCCCAAAATACACCATTTTAAAAAAAACTTTTCTTTACTTTAACTTGAAAAGTACACAACTCATTTTCAAAACAATTTCAAAATAACCTCTTTACACGGAGGCGATATATAACCATGTTTAAACCAAACACTACCTGTTTATACAAATATACAACTAGTAAGGCTTAAAAAAGCCAACCATACCACAAACCACACTCACATTTAATTACAATACAAACCAACTGAACATGGTTATAAAAGTTTTATATACAAAACCTTTCCCCAAAAGAATAACAACCAACAATCCCAACTCCCCATGACAACACATACCCCAACAACCAAAAGATGTACAAACTCCTTCCCCGGCCTCACTGGTCCGGTCTGCCTGTCTCAGCGGGATCTAAAAAAAATAAAGGGAGAAGGGGTGAGATAAAATCTCAGCAAGCTATTATGTATGCAACAATATGCCATACAAGATGCAACACATAAACAGGTTGCTCAACAAATATGTAACACACACAGGTTGCTCATAATCACATTGGGAAAATAGTAAACACATTACGTTACCTTTCCCTTTACCTTTTTCCATCTGAATCATATGTAGTACTACGGTGGGAGTCATACTCCTCTCATTTTGTGAACTGCTAGTGCACATTCACATCTTATACGACCCCTTATAGAGATCCATATAAGCTACCTCGCTATCTTGTGGCATGACTGCACATATCCACAGAAGCTGAACCCCTCAATCCGTGGGCACAGAAAGGGGTGAATGGTAAGAGTATAAGGACATCCAAGCACCTTATGAAATATCTTCTCATAAGTGGTTGCATTCCCTATACCCCCAAAGATCAACTGGTATACCATATTCAAGCACATCATAAATACTTGAAAATAAGTCCACCCAATGGGACATCAACATATATATAACATGGTGTGAATGTGTGCCCAAAATTTTGTGTTTGTTGGATTCACGCTAGTTTGAATACATCCGGTTTAATTTGAAAAACGGAGTCGCCACGCCATTTTGATTACCTCAAAACTTTGAAAAAAAGGTTTTATGGGTTCGGAGGTTAAGTTACCCCTTGGGAAGAACGGATCGTCGTTCACCCAAGGTGCCTTGCCGGAGCAAGTCTCCCAAGATTCCATTAATCGTGCTTGCTTGCGTGCTTTCTTGTGTGCATGTGTTTGATGATAAGGAGGGAATGTCCCAAGTCGTCTTCCGGACGTACAAACCATTTGTTGGTTGTCGCTCGGGATTTCATGGATTTTATGTATTCGGGATTATGATCCCGTCCTCATCTTGGACTTGTGATCATCGCATTTTTTGGACCTTGGGACTTGCGTGATCGAGAGAATGACTCTCTTTGTAGTCAAAGATGAGGTTCTTTAGAAAAGGAGGGTCCTTAGCCCATCAATCCTACACTTTAAGATGGTCGAGCTCGTATAGATGCTTCATACTCATCTTAAGTGATAATCGGAGATATAGGGTTCAAAGGTGTCCCTTTTCTAAAGAGATTATGGAACCTTTATGGAAGGTACGATGTAAAGATAGGATCTTTTACATCGGTCCGTTCCGAGGTTACTAATGGGGAATGGGGGAATGTATGTAAAAATGACATTTTTAATGAAAAGATGACATTTTTGGGTTGCAAATGATGCATTTGATTCAAATAAATGATCTTTATTGCAAATGATGCATAAAGATATGATTTTTATGCAAATGATGCATTTTTATGAAGAAATTGGCATTCATTATGCAAATGATGCATAAAGATTGCATTTTGAAAAGCATATGATGCTAGTTTATGGTAAAGACATGATCTTTAAAGCAAATGATTCTTGGAAAAGAGATTTTGAATGCAAAGGATGCATTTTGATTGAAAAGATTTGATTTTTATATGCAAAGGATGCATAAAAATGACATTTTTATTGGAAAATGGGGGTTTTAGGTGCAAAGGATGCACCTTTATAGGGAAAGACTACATTTTTTTATGACAAATGATGTCTAATGCATGCAAAAGGGGAAGGGGGAATATAAAGATGTGATCTTTAATCTACCAAGTCCCAAGCAATATAAAGGCAATGCAATGAGCAATTTATAAAGCAATTAGGATGCAAGGTTAGGGCGTGCGAGGTTACCAATGGCTTCCTTCTTCTTTGGATGGAGCTAGGAGGAGAGGTTGCTCTTGGATCTTCAAGGAGGAGGGAGGTAGCTTCTTGGCCTTCTTCTTCACCTTCTTGGATTTCCAGCAGCTTCTTGGGGGGATTTCTTCGTAATATGAGTAGTTGATGCCTTTTGTGGATGATTAAAATGGATAGAGGAGGGCTCTATTTATAGGCAGTCTGGATAAGGCTAATGAGGCCGTGCGGCTAGGGACCGCGAGCTAATGCAGCCGTGCGGCATTATCCATTGTGACTCAGCATTTCTAGAACCATGCAAGGTGGCAAATTCTAGAAACTTCTTCCTAATTAAGAAAAACGTGTTTCTTAATTAGGAAGGCTCCTCTTCAGCCTTTAATTAATTTGGAACTGTTCCGGAATATTTCCGGAACACTAGGAAGGTCCGGGGAATTACCGGAAAACTTACCGAAATTGCCGGGAAATTTAACCGGAAGGCATGAGCCAGATTTGGGTACTTACAGAAGCCCCTCGGCAACGTCACTTGCAAGGCGAGTGGGGTTGTCGATAGAAAATGATCCAATCTGGCGAATGCCGAGACGGATTGGGAGACCGAGGTGGTCGAGTGGCTGAACCTCTTATGAAAGGCTACCTACGTATCCCGGAGGAATCAAGCCAGGCCGTAGTTCGGAGTAGGATCCGCTGAGGAATGAAGAAGAGAAAACTGGTCTCTTGCTGGGGAAATAGAAGAGAAAATGACCTAGGAGGTCAAGCAATTGATCCTACTGGGGATATGCTAGAAGTGACCGAGGTGGTCGGATAACAAAGTCTCTTATGAGGGACTACTTCATCACTGAGGAGTGACAAAGAAACAGGGTGACCAAAGTGGTCGGATGGCTGGACCTTTTATAAAAGGCTACCTACGTATCCCGGAGGAATCAAGCCTTGATCGTAGTTCAAGCATCACTAGATAGTTAGGAACGATGTCTAGGATCCTTGAGGGTTTTGACAATTAATGGAGGCTGTCACCTGAGGAAACTAGAGCTTACGTCACTATCGAGAAGATAGAGGTAGCTAAAGCTGGATGACGTTATTTCTTTATGACGGAAATAACGAAGACTAAAGCTTACGGCGCTATCTCTTTTTGACAGAGATAGAGGTAGCTAAAGCTAGAAGAACTTAAGTATACTTCACTATTCGTGATAGAGGTATCTTAAGTTAAGAATAACTCGAGCATACGTCACTATCCAGGATAGAGGTAGCTTAAGTTTAGAGGAACTTGAGCATACGTCACTATTCGGGATAGAGGTAGCTTAAGTTTAGAGGAACTTGAGCATACGTCACTATTCGGGATAGAGGTAGCTTAAGTTAGGATAACTTAGCATACGTCGCTATTCGGGATAGAGGTAGCTTAAGTTAAGAGAACTTAGCATACGTCGCTATCCGGGATAGAGGTAACTTAAGTTTAGAGGAACTTGAGCATACGTCACTATTCGGGATAGAGGTAACTTAAGTTAGGATAACATAGCATACGTCGCTATTCGGGATAGAGGTAGCTTAAGTTAAGAGAACTTAGCATACGTCGCTATCTGGGATAGAGGTAAGCTCAGTTTAGAGTTTTGACAATTCGGAGGTTGTCACCTATCATTATCCCGTTATAACGGAATTAACGGAGGCGACTGGGAAGAAAGCTCAATTGCTTAGGAGATAAGGGATATCTTCTGAAAAAGATGTTATCTTAGTTAAAAGATAACGGGAATTGCATGCCCAAGTGGAGGGTTCAGGGGCAGGATTGTAATTTCTGCTCAGAGCGAATGAGGCCGCCCGGCATGAGATGGAGAAAAAGGAGCCGTACGGCTAGAAACCTGTTTTTTCCAGATTATTTAAAATCAGATTTGAACGGGCCATTGGCATTGTTGCCGCCCAAGAACTGCTGAGGAAGAAAGAGAGGAGGGAGAGAATTTCTTCAAAATCCTTCAATTCCCTTTGATTCTATCGATTGGAATGGATCTGGAGGGCAATCCTATACCGAGGCAAGCAAGAAGAAACATCTCCGCGGCTGCTCGGAGGAGGAGGAAAGAGCTCGTTCGGACGGAGAGGAAGTATGACTTTCTTACGCCTCCGTCGGAGCTTTACCCGGGGAGAAGAGAGCACAAATCGACGAACCCGCGTCCGGTTGGGGTAAGCATTCTTATTTGGCTCAATTCCATCGATTTTGATTGAATTTTGATTGATTTAGGGCTTGACCCGAACTTAGGAATTTTCTAGGATCTTCCTAGGATTTTTGAATGATTTTGAGACATTGATGATTAACCTATGAGGCTAAGAACATGCAATGTGCAATTTGTTTGATAAAAATAATGGGAATGACCCACTTTTTTCTCGCAAATAAGGTAAGAATGAAAATTGTTTAAAGTGAGACGGAGTTCTGCATGTGCTAGAACTAGGTCAAAATTTTGATTATCAATGAGAAACAAGATTTTGGAAGATGAAAAGGATTCATGCATGCCATTTTTTGAAAGAATAATGCTTATGTGCAAAGAATTTTGTGAAAATTGTGATTTTGTGCTTTAGGAAAGCAATGAGACTTGACATGACGCGTTTCAAGTGATGAAAGACGCCCCTTTTTTTTTTTGATGCAAATGATGCTAGAAAAACTTTTGTGAATGCTTTTCATTTTTGAAAAATATGTGCACTTTTGTGAATATATGCATGCTTTTGAAAATGATGAATGATTGACACACTTCTTTTGTGCTTTGCTTGTCTACAGGAGAACAAGTCTAGAGGACCATCAGAGATTGCAGTCAAGCTTTGGCAGAGGATGCCGGATTTCGAGAAGAATGGGGTGAACCCCAAGGATTTGGTGAGGGCTACCGGCCTGGATTCATTCGTCGAGGCTATCGGCAGGGGTGTTCATATCACCTCTAAGAGCAAGGGCTTGATCCAGGCCCTTTCTGAGTTCTGGTGGGATAGCACCCATAGCTTCCATCTGAGCTGGGGAGAGCTGACAGTGACTCCTGCCGATTTCACAGCTATTACTGGCCTACAGTTCACCGGGAGGCCCGTGACTTGGAGAGACCACATTACAGCTGAGGAATTTCAGAATTTGGTTGGATTTGAGTTGATTCCCAAGGGGCTGGGTATGGAGACACGGAATGTCGAGGTGGCAGTCCAGAACTGCATACGGGACTTTGCCGTTAGCGATGTGACTTCCCAGCAGCTGGCTAGAGCCTTTGTGTGGTTGATGCTGTCAGTCACCATTTTTGCTAATTCTGGGACACTGGCCATGACTTGCCTTCTCGACTCCCTGGAGGATGTGGATGGGATAGGGAGGGTCTCTTGGGGAGAGGCCGGATTGGCGGAGCTCTACTTCTCCTTGGACATGTACAGCCGTAACAAGGCTGCTTCGATGGACTGCTTCTTATTTGCCCTTGAGGTAGTCTCTCTTTCTTTTCTCTTTTCTCTTTTCTGTCTTGAGACTTTTATGAGAGAGAGAATGACCTTTTTGATGTTTTGAACATGCAGTCCTGGTTTTGTGAGGTGATCGGGTTCTTTCCTTGAAACCAACAGAGTGATATCACCATTTTCCCTGCTATGGTTCGCTGGAGGGGTGATGTGAGGGATAAATTCACGGGAAAGACCCGGATAACTTTTGATTATAAGATGGTGAGGCCGGTCATCAACAGGGATGGGCACGACGGAGTGGACTTCTACCCTTGGGGCAGGTATCCGGAGATTTTGCTGGGAGATGCCATTGAGGTGACTAGGCAAAGGAGATGGCTCACTGGGCTGACATGTGATGTCATTTACTTGGGGGACCGCTTCTCAAGGTAGCATGGCCATGTCCCTCCATTGGACGCCATTACTCCTCAGGATCCTCCAGCACGGATGCTGCAGCCCAGGGATTGGCCGGCAGATGAGATTGAGAGATACCAGGGAGGTATAGCTGCAGAGGAGTATTTTGACATGGGTACCCCCTACGCTGTGTTTGTGGAGCAGCGACTGAGGACGCCACAGAAGCTAGTGAAGCTGGCGGTCACTCAGGGATACGGGGAGGATGAGCCTACTGACCCGCCGATCCCTCCTGCGCATCTTTCCTATGTGGTCCACAGAGTACCGAGGAGGATGAGGATTCCTGTCCCCGACACTAGGGAGCCCCAGTATACCCTGCCGCCTGACAGCACTGTAAGTATACTTTTAGGGTCTTTCCCTTTTTCAGCTTTCTTTGCTTTTTGCAATTCTGAGATTTTCTGAGATTTTTCTGAGATTTTTCTCTTCTTTTCTCAGGTTCCAGCTCGCACTTATGATAGGCTGATCAGGCAGAATAGGGGCTGGAAGGACATGTGCCGGTCCCTTCTGAGGAAGCTGGCCTGCGCTTCAAAGGCAGCAGCGGATGCACAGGAGCCCGGGCGCAAGAGACGGCATGTCGGGGGCACAACGTCTACCTCATCGGCCTCGGAGTACTCTTCCAGTGCCATGCCTCGGGGGCGGGGACCCAACGCTGACATTCTGGAGCAGCTGGCTGAGTACGGGCATGATAATGTCCATTTGTCTGACGTGAGCGACCAGGAGGACTTGATGAGGGAGGCTAGCATTTATGAGCTGAGCAGTGATGAGGAGGAGGAAGAATCGGAGGCCTAGGAGGTCTCTAGAATAGATTTGGAACAAAAACAAACAATGGACAAGATTTATGCACACTTTGTTTATTTTTTGCTTTATTCTGGCGCCGATGGGGCGAAGACATTGTATTAACAATTTATTTACTTTCCTATTTTATGCTTTTTTTTTTAATTTGCATATTATCTGAGCCTTGGGGCGATTTTTTGCTTGGAATCGGGGCTGAAACTGGGCCAAAATGATTTATGATGGTGTATAAATGCTTGAATGGCTTCTGGATATGTTTTTGTACAGGTTTTGGTTGAAAAAGTGGGGTGAAAACTCCCTTGGGCAGCAACTTGGTTGCTGCAGAATTTTTTCTGCAGATGGCTAATGTAGCCGTGCGGTTTTGTCCAGAGGGCAAATGAAGCCGTGCGGCTCACAGTTCTGTCTGAACTGGTTATTTTCTGAATAAAAGCAAGGCTTGGCCATTTCATTTCATTTTCAACTTAGACTTGTCCCAATTGTTCCCAGAGCACATTTTGGACCTAAAAGCACCACCTTTGGTCATTTTGCGATGGAGAAGCCCGTTAGATTGCAAAGGGGGAAGCGAGACCGTTTTCTGTCCGATCTTCAATCTTGGGTGAGACACAACTTCCAATCTCATAGGGGGCTGCTTGATTCTTCCTTCAAGATCAAGTCTTTATGGCATTTGAGGGATCTCCCGCCCGATTGGGACCTTTTGAGAGCCGCAGCAAAGTTCTGGGACGTCCGGAGACATGTTTACTGCTTTTCTTATAACGAGATTGTCCCGACGCATGAAGACTTCCGAGCCTTGATTGGGGGTCCCGAGATTGAGGCTATATCTATTCCGCTGGTCGGAGACGTGCCGGTGGCGGTAAAGCTTGCATCTTTTCTGCAGATTCCTTTGGGGGAGGCTGAGAGGATGATGGTAGCCCCGGACAGGATTGACCTTTCTGATATCCCGGGCAGGTTTGGGTCTCCAGATATGGCTGCGACCACGGTGGCTATGGACGCATTTATCCTTTGCGTATTCTCTGCTCTGTTCACCGCTGAGTCCGTGGGGATCTGTCATAGTGGTCTCTTGGACATGGTTAGAGACTGCAAGGCTGGGAAGGATATTGTCCCGCTGGTTTTGGGAGAGACACTTCATGGGATTGACAGGATGGCTCGGGGAGACCATTTCATGAGATCCGGGAGTCCGGCTGTGCTGACCTTATGGCTGCAGGAGAGGCTCGGGGCTTTGCCAGGGGCTTTGCCGACTCAGTGCCCTTGGGTGATTTCTCGGAGAGGTGCACCGAGGCAACAGGACCAGAGTAGCTGGGAGCTGACGATGGCTAGGCTATCCACTTCGGACATCCGTTGGTGGATACCTCATTGGAGGTTGCAGACCAGGAGGATATTTCAGGAGTCCTATGCTGTGAGGGTTCCAGGATTCTGCTGGTCATCCTTCTACATACCCTGCTTAGTATCCAGGCAGTTTGGGGCTTTACAGGAGCCATTGAGTGATTGGGAGGACATCCGGACCATGGAGGTGGTGTCATTGGATATGAGGGATCCAGCCAGCTTCTCTTTCTTCTCGAGGGCTTGGACATACACTGCTTTCCCACCCAGGGCTATCTTCAGGAGCAGGAAGAGTACCATCTTGACCACTGTCTACTTGGACTGGTACGAGAGGGAGATGGGAGCGACTCAGGTCATCTTGGAGGAGAGACGTCAAGCTTTATTGGGGGCTGACTGTGACTCGAGCAGGACTCTGAGGGAGACTGAGGCTAAGGCGAGTCGCCATAACCAGTCAGGTGACTTGGTCAGAGACATGGAGGCTCGGTACAAGAGGTTGTCCGAGGTCGCTCCTTTGACTGAGGCTCAGAGGGAGGAAGTGCGGACTCGTGCTCGGGTAGAGAGAGCACTTATTGACACGGGTTTGGTAGAGGCTCCAGTGAGGATACCGGAGGTCGGGATGAGGGATACCGACATCATAGATAAAAAGAGGAAGAAGACTCGACGGGGCCGAGGAAAAGGGAAAAAGACCAAAGAAGACTCAGCGAATGACGACTGACAGATCTTTTCTTAGGATTCCCTTATTGCCATTTTGCAAACACATTAGTTTATTTAGGCATTTTATTGTATTTTAGATCTTTGTAGCAGGTTAGCAGAGTCAAGAGGTAGACCGTGCTTGAACTCATCAAGAAGTTTTTAACTTGTAATGAACAAGAAATATTATCTTAAAAATTAATCAAGACACATTTCATGGAAATTCAAATGTCTTATTGATTGGGACCCGTTTTATGAAAACTGAAATACCCTTTATTATTTAGGACGCACTTCATGGAAGCTTGATTGTCCTTTTTATTGTTTAGACCGAACCATATATGGCTGCCTACGTTCCCCTTTTACAAGAAAGACTAAGGGGCTCAGGTCTTCGTAGTTCATTCTGGTGAACTATATATATTTTTTTATGTGCAGCCCTGTTTTTTGCCTAGACCGCCCTTTTTGGGTTTTCAGCCTAGCTGGGCATTACTCTTTTTGCACTAAGATTTTTTCTTTTCTTTTTTTTTATGTGCAACCCTGTCTTTTGCCTAGACCGCCCTTTTTGGGGTTTTCAGCCTAGCTGGGTATTACTCTTTTTGCACTTTTTTTTTTTATTATTTATTTTTTTCTTTTTTTTTCTTTTAGACATAGTATCTTTTGAGCTTATCACCGTTGACTGGGTGGACAAAGGGATTGCCGTCCAGGTCTGCAAGCTTCATGGCTCCTCCCGATAGTATCTTCTGCACCACATAAGGGCCGATCCAAACGGGTTCCCATTTTCCCAGGGGGTTGTCTCTGGTAGGGGGCTTCACTTTCAAAACTAAGTCACCCTCTTTGATGTCTCTGGCCTTGACCTTTTTATCAAACGCTCTGGCCATCCGCCTCTGGTAGGCTCGGGTGTGTTCCATGGCTTTTAGCCTTCTCTCGTCAAGGTGGCTAACTCATCATGCCGGCCGCCAACCATTCTACTTCATTGACACCGCTTTCCAGGAGGACCCTTAATGACGGGATTTCCATCTCCACTGGTAACACTGCTTCCATCCCGTAGGTTAAGGCAAAAGGAGTTTCTCCTGTAGCTGTTCTGACAGACGTTCTGTAGCCCCAGAGTGCCAGGTGCAGCTTTTCGGGCCAATCACGACCACGGGTGGCCATCTTCCGGATGATCCGTTCGAGCGTCTTATTAGCAGCTTCCACGGCTCCATTAGTCTGAGGTCTGTACGGAGACGACTTGTGGCGAGTGATTCTGAATTCTGACAGCAACCTATCGCAGTCCCCTTCAAAGTGCGACCCATTATCGGAAATGATCTCGTTGGGCACTCCATATCTGCACATTATGTTTTCTTTGATGAATTGGGCCACTTTTCTGGAAGTGAGGACCTTGTAAGACTTGGCCTCTACCCACTTGGTGAAGTAGTCGATGGCTACTAGCACAAATTCATGTCCATTGCTTCCTGCCGGGGCTATTTTCCCTATCACGTCAATTTCCCAAGTTGCAAATGGCCAAGGAGTCGTCATGCAGTACAGGTCATGAGGCGGGAGATGGTTGAGGTTGGCAAACCGCTGGCACTTGTCGCATGCTCGGACGTGCTGGACACAGTCTATTTCCATGGAAATCCAGTAGTAACCCATTCTGAGGATCACTTGCATCAGGGCTCTGGCATTCATATGAGGACCGCAGGGACCATTGTGGACTTCAGTCATCAATTCTTTGGCCTTTTCTTGAGTGACGCACAAGAGGAGTGGTCCTTGGTATCGCTTCTTGTATAGGTTGCCTCCTAGAATGACATAATGGGAGGCCAACCTTTTCAGGGCTTGCAAGCTCTTGGCTCTGACACCTTCTTTTGGTCTACCTTCTTTGTCTCTGAAAGCTGACTCTCCATCTTTGAGGAACTGGTAAATTTGATTGTACCAGGGTTCCTTTATAGGCTCGGGTCCCAGGTCTACTTCACAACAGAAGGCTGGGGCTTCTTTTCTACCCACTCGGAAGGGTTTTATGGCTTTTCCCTCGGGGATCTCTACCAATGAGGCTAGAGTAGCTAGGGCATCTGCGAATCTATTCTTTTCCCTTGGCAAGTAGTGGAAGGTCACTTCTCTGAACTGTCCAGTCAACTCCTCCATATGGGCATGATACCGCTGCAGGTTAGGGTCCACAGTCTTCCACTTGTTGGAAACCTGGTTGATGATCAGGGCCGAGTCTCCGTAAACTTCTAGCTCCTTGACATTCCTTTCTAAGGCAGCTTCCAAACCAGCAATGCAGGCTTCATACTCGGCAACATTGTTCGTGGCAGGGAAGTTCAACTTGAGGGCTATGGGTGTATGCTCATCTTTTGGATCGACCAGCAGCATCCCGATACCGTTTCCTCGTTTGTTAGCGGCTCCGTCAAAGAACAATTGCCATCGGTTTTCAGGCTCGACTGCAAAGATCCCTTCATCTGGGAATTGGGGTTCAGGCCCTCTGTCTTCATTACTGGGAAAGTTTGCCAGGTGGTCTGACAACGCTTGACCCTTGATGGCCTTTCTGGTCACATAGTTGATGTCGTACTGCTAAGAAGAAGGACCACTTTGCTAGACGCGTCGAGAGGGAAAATTTATCAAAGATGTATTTGATGGGGTCCATTCTTGAGACCAAATTCACAGGTGGGCTTGCATATAATGCTTCAACTTGCCGACTACCCAGACCATCCCTGCACAGGTCTTTTCACATGCTGAGTAATTGAGCTCACTTCCCCGCAGCTTCCTGTGACAAAGTAAATGGCATTTTCTATTCGAGAGTCTTTCTTCTCTGAGCAAGCACAGCCCCAACCGCCGTATCAGTGACACTGAGATAGAGCAGAAGAGGTTTCTGCCCATGTGGGGGGCATAGCGGGAGGATGTACCAAGTATGCCTTGATCTGGTCAAAAGCATCCTGGCATTCTTCGGTCCATTCTGTGTCTACGTTCTTCTTCATGAGCTTGAAGATGGGCTCGCACATAGTGGTCAACTGATTGACGAAACGGCTAATGTACTGCAATTTTCCCATAAAGCTCTTGACTTCTGTCTGGGTCCGAGGTGGCCTCATATCCATAATGGCTTTGATCTTTTGGGGGTCAACTTCGATACCTCGCTCCGTGACCATATACCCAAGCACTTTTCCCCTTGTCACTCCGAAGGTGCATTTAGCAGGGTTTAGTCTCATGGAATGTTGTCTCAGCCTCTCAAAGAACTTCCGCAGGTCAACAAAGTGCTGCCCGTCCTCGCCTTTGGAGTGGATTATCATGTCGTCTACGTAGACCTCAATCTCCTTGTGGATCATGTCATGAAAAAGCGCGGTCGCTGCCCGTTGGTAAGTAGCCCCGGCGTTCTTAAGCCCAAATGGCATCACTGTATAACAGTAAGTTCCCCACGGTGTGGTGAAGGCTGTCTTTTCTTGGTCTTCCTCGGCCATCTTGATCTGGTTGTATCCTGCAAAGCCATCAACGAAGGATTTGACTTCGTAGTTGGCAGTGGAGTCCACCAGGATGTCTATGTTTGGCAAAGGGTAATCGTCCTTGGGGCTGGCCTTGTTCAGATCTCGGAAATCCACACAGCAGCGCACCTTCCCATTGGCCTTGGTGACGGTCACAATATTGGATAACCATGTCGGATATTCGATGACTCTAATGAATCCTACCCGCAGTAGCTTCTCAATTTCTTCTTTGACCTGTAGAGACCATTCTGGCTTGATCTTCCTCAGTTTCTGTTTTACTGGCTTAGCATCTGGTGCTAGGGGGATTCTGTGCTCTACTATCGAACTGTCTAGCCCCGGCATATCCCTGTATGACCATGCAAACACGTCGACGTATTCCCTGAGCAGATCGATCAGTCTGTCCCGTTCAACCCCCTGGAAGAAGTTTCCGATCTGTGTCTCTTTAGGTTCCTCGACAGTACCCAAGTTCACACTTGTCAAAACCTCCTCGGCAGCTTGGGCCCGGTTTTCCTCTTTTTCTGAAACCTGCTTAAAGATTTCTTTAATGTATTGTTCATTTAGTGTGTTTGCATCTTGTTCAAATGATTCATTATTAACTGTTGTTGAGTTTTGAGTTAATTTATCATTTGTTAAGTTGGCAATAAGAGGATACTCAGAAAGATCTGTCATTTCATTCAAAATAAGGGGAAAGATGACATCGATTACATTTTGATAGTCCTCAGGCGTGAGGCCTTCGGATGACTCAGAGGACTGGAATTCAAAGATTCCTGACTCGACTGAACAGACGCTACTGACTCTGGACCCTACACTACTTATTGACTCGAGGGTGGCTTGACAAGGGTTGGACCGGGATCTCACTCCTTCTTGCTGTAGCAGTCTTGTCAGCGTTCTTCAGAAAGTTGGAGACTTCAAATTGATCAAAAACTTGCCGGAAATCATTGACAGGCCGGTACCGTGGAAAGATAGTGAGGGGAGCTAGAGTAGCTTGATGCAATCTCTCAGTGAGCTCGTCCGTGACAACTGGGCTCATTGACTGAAGAGTCTGGCTCATCTTATCAATGCACTGCTGATAACTCATTTTCTCTTTACTGATCTTGGACACCACGACCTTGTCAGTGTAGCCAACAGGAGGGTTGGCCTGAATAATGCTGATGAAATCTTCTTCAGAGGGGATCTTAATTCTTCCTTGACTGGCTACGTATTCAATAGGCTTTCTGTATTCTGCTTCTAGATCTGCTAGCTTCTCATTGAACTTTACGATGGCCACAAATTCAGCACTTTCTGCTTCAAGAGGATCACTGTTCATGGGGGTATCAGGCTGGACTGTGCTTTGAATGATGGGTTCCTTGGCGGGCTGTTTGGCATAGCTGACATAGTAATCGAACTTGCCAGAAGGCTCCCCTAGAGTTCCGACGCTCTTGTCTCCGGCTTCATACCTTTCTTTTAGCTTCTGTTGTGTGGACTTTCTCTTCTTCTTCTTTCTCGAAGGAGCGTCTTCATTAATCCATTCTTGATACTCATACTCCAGACAGTCCTCACAGTCGCATACATCATACCATATGTGAGGCTTGGGCTGAACTGGGATGGCCTCTCCGACTACTTGGTCATTACCATTGTTGACTACCATGTTGGCCATTTTGATACTGAAAAGCTGGCAAAACTGAGGATTCTGGCGAACTGTCTGAGAATTCTGCGCTAACAAGTCGCTGACCCGGTGTTCTCACCCACTTCTTTCTCGCTGCGGGAAAGGGATAGGAAAGGTTTAGACTCGGGGTAGGTGTTTAGGCTGAAGGCTCAGGCAATATGCAAATTAGAATCTTCCAGTTTACTTAAAACAGTGTCTTTTATTAATATCTATTTGGTTGGAAAAGGGGGTTTGCCCTTCTTTTTCGTAACTACTCTAGATCCTGGATCAGTGGGTTCCGTCACTACGTCTATAAGCCCCTCGTATTCCACCTGTATTTCGACCTCCCAGGGTGGACAGCCCCGGGCGAGGGTCCTATAGGGCACGCGGATCCCACCGACCGAGAGTAAAGAACGCTCCTAACGGGTCTAGCGGGTCATAGGAACTTTCAACGCACGAGCGATGCGGATTATAGTCAAGGCAATACCGGGAAAGTCTCGTCTTTCTGCCTTGATAGGATTTTGGCAGATTTTCGCTTGAGCGAATGACGTTTTGACTTTCGGTAATGTCCGAGAAGATAATAGGCATGGGTCGGGCGGCAAAAGCCGGATGACACAGTGTCACATTGAACTTCGTTGCATACGCCGGGCGTGAGTTAGAATCGAAGTCAATGCCGGGTCAAGATCTTGCCAATTTTTCCTTGTCGGAATTTTAGCAGAGCTTCGCTTGAGCGAAAGATCTTTTGATTTGTTGGCAAAGACTCGGTCTTGACTCTTACGCATTCCGTGCAGGTCAAGGTCAATAGTCAATGTCGGAGTCGAGATCTCGCCAATTTTTCCTTGTCGGAATTTTGGCAGAGTTCTTCTTCCGTTATGAACTAAGGCTTGACCTTTACGAGGGTATGCAACTGGGCTATATGACACGGACTAGACCAAAAACCAACCAAAAGTCACGGTTTTTTGAAACGTGTGACACGGACTGTGCATTGGTCGACACTGGCTGCCATGGAGAGGTTGGGATGATTCCGTGCGCGCCCGGGAGCATCGTAAGGCTGTCCGTGACTGCAGCTGGAACCACCCTCGGGTTTGAAGGACGTGCGTGCAAAAGTGTACAGGATATATCAGGTGCGCGTAGTGTGCGGTCTCCTAAAAATGTTCCTTTTTGAGTTAAAACAGAGATTTTCAGAAATGTGTTTTAAAGGAATGATTTTCGGGACGGGAAAAATGCAACACATAAGCACGTAAATTTTCTGGGAGCCCCAGTCAGTCATGGAGCTGAGTAGCCCCAAGCTGCTAGGACTGCCAGATTAACCTCAATTTTTCCTGGTGGAATTGCCACTGAGGTCGCCCGGTCAGAATCCAATGAGGATTGAGTCGTACGACTGCATGGATCAATTTTCCAGGTTCCACTCCTTTTGCTATTTTTCGGGTTGTTTCCCGTTCAAAGTATGCACAGATTCCAAGATGCAAATGATGCAATGCATGGTAAAGAAAGCAAGCATGATTAATGAAATCGGCGACGGGAGTCTAACCCGCTCAAAGGGAAAAGCATTCTTTCATTTTTTCAAAAAATTTTTTTTTCGAAAAGGGATACTGGTACGTGGGATTGTTAAACCACCGGTTATCCCAACTCCCACGTCAGGGAGTGTACAGGAAGGGTAAGTGGTTTCCACCTATATACCGAGTATCAATTTTTGTTTCGAAAATAAAAGCTTTTCTCCTTTGGGATGATCCCCAGCAGAGTCGCCAAACTGTGAATGTGTGCCCAAAATTTTGTGTTTGTTGGATTCATGCTAGTTTGAAGACATCCGGTTTAATTTGAAAAACGGAGTCGCCACGCCATTTTGATTACCTCAAAACTTTGAAAAAAAGGTTTTATGGGTTCGGAGGTTAAGTTACCCCTTGGGAAGAACGGATCGTCGTTCACCCAAGGTGCCTTGCCGGAGTAAGTCTCCCAAGATTCCATTAATCGTGCTTGCTTGCGTGCTTTCTTGTGTGCATGTGTTTGATGATAAGGAGGGAATGTCCCAAGTCGTCTTCCGGACGTACAAACCATTTGTTGGTTGTCGCTCGGGATTTCATGGATTTTATGTATTCGGGATTATGATCCCGTCCTCATCTTGGACTTGTGATCATCGCATTTTTTGGACCTTGGGACTTGCGTGATCGAGAGAATGACTCTCTTTGTAGTCAAAGATGAGGTTCTTTAGAAAAGGAGGGTCCTTAGCCCATCAATCCTACACTTTAAGATGGTCGAGCTCGTATAGATGCTTCATACTCATCTTAAGTGATAATCGGAGATATAGGGTTCAAAGGTGTCCCTTTTCTAAAGAGATTATGGAACCTTTATGGAAGGTACGATGTAAAGATAGGATCTTTTACATCGGTCCGTTCCGAGGTTACTAATGGGGAATGGGGGAATGTATGTAAAAATGACATTTTTAATGAAAAGATGACATTTTTGGGTTGCAAATGATGCATTTGATTAAAAGAAATGATCTTTATTGCAAATGATGCATAAAGATATGATTTTTATGCAAATGATGCATTTTTATGAAGAAATTGGCATTCATTATGCAAATGATGCATAAAGATTGCATTTTGAAAAGCATATGATGCTAGTTTATGGTAAAGACATGATCTTTAAAGCAAATGATGCTTGAAAAAGAGATTTTGAATGCAAAGGATGCATTTTGATTGAAAAGATTTGATTTTTATATGCAAAGGATGCATAAAAATGACATTTTTATTGGAAAATGGGGGGTTTTAGGTGCAAAGGATGCACATTTATAGGGAAAGACTACATTTTTTATGACAAATGATGTCTAATGCATGCAAAAGGGGAAGGGGAAATATAAAGATGTGATCTTTAATCTACCAAGTCCCAAGCAATATAAAGGCAATGCAATGAGCAATTTATAAAGCAATTAGGATGCAAGTTTAGGGCGTGCGAGGTTACCAATGGCTTCCTTCTTCTTTGGATGGAGCTAGGAGGAGAGGTTGCTCTTGGATCTTCAAGGAGGAGGGAGGTAGCTTCTTGGCCTTCTTCTTCACCTTCTTGGATTTCCAGCAGCTTCTTGGGGGGATTTCTTCGTAATATGAGTAGTTGATGCCTTTTGTGGATGATTAAAATGGGTAGAGGAGGGCTCTATTTATAGGCAGTCTGGATAAGGCTAATGAGGCCGTGCGGCTAGGGACCGCGAGCTAATGCAGCCGTGCGGCATTATCCATTGTGACTCAGCATTTCTAGAACCATGCAAGGTGGCAAATTCTAGAAACTTCTTCCTAATTAAGAAAAACGTGTTTCTTAATTAGGAAGGCTCCTCTTCAGCCTTTAATTAATTTGGAACTGTTCCGGAATATTTCCGGAACAACAGGAAGGTCCGGGGAATTACCGGAAAACTTACCGAAATTGCCGGGAAATTTAACCGGAAGGCATGAGCCAGATTTGGGTACTTACACATGGTACTGCAACTCATGTTAAATAATTGAAACAGTGCAACACGTATTTAACACTATGTGCACAAATAACTATGAATATGTAAACTCGTATGACACAAAGTATATCACGGATGTCCTACACATTCATTACACAATATGCAAACCAGTAACAGGATACTACCACTCCTGTCCAAACCAAGTAAATAGTGCACAACACATTTTAGGCACTATAGGAACATTTAACCCTATACAGGTCACCAAGTAAGGATACCATCTCATATAAACAACCCTACGCGTTCACAATACAACATTAAACACCTTCTCTTAAGGTTCCAAGCTCAAATACCAAGTTTTACTAACTTTGGTTCAAGTTTCACAATTACCTTTCAACCTTTTTCAAGACAATATTTAAAGCACTTCCCATTATCCATTTGGACCAATTAAAGTTCCAATGTCCTACTACCATTTTAGTTGTCCATTCATTAAAATAGTATATATAATATACCCATGGATGGAGAATCAATTGGGATCAAAGAACAGTAGAGTTCTGCACCTAATTCACGAAAAATTCACAATTTCGGACGAAACAGAGTAACATTAATACGGAGTAATACTTTATTAAATTAAACCTACTAGTAGGAATCCTCGTACTAGTACTAGTTATAACAAAGTAATAGTAATATTACTAACCTTTCAGTACTATCCAGAACAAATTGATACTAACATTTTACATGGTAATTATATACAGAGACGTATTCAACCCCATATACTCATCATTTTAAATCATTTTAAAGGCCAAATAAAAATGCCAAAATTATCAATAATCAATTATATCATCATAATATTATCTTTATACATATTATGAACAGTTATTTGAAAGAATCATAATAACTTACCAAAATTTGCCGAAATAAAAAGAAGATTTAATCGGCTATTCTTGTTCTAATCGACTCCCTGATCACAAATATGAAGTCGGAATTTGAAACGGAGCAACGGATGATTTTCTACGAATTTTTGAAGGTAACCCTAGGTTTTTGGAATGGTACGTAGTACTGAGGGAGATAAGGAGAAGAACCGAGAGAATGAGAAGTTTCTGGGAAGAAATTAAGATTTATATAAAGAAACTTACACATAGGCTCTTCAATATTTAAAACCTATAGTTAAACACCTTGAAGTTATATTTACACATAAGCCCCTCAACTTTTTATATCATTTCCATTTAAAATTTCAATGTTATAACCGTAGCACATAAATTTCCATTTCCCTCATTTAGACATTATATATTCAAAATCAATTTAATAACATCTAAAATCACGGAAATGACTAAATAAACACATAATCACCCAAAATAGCAAATAATGCATAATTGGGAATGCAATGCACCCCACCCCCACGTGCTCCACCTGTGACCAAAATGTGCCTAGGATTAGTTTCGTAACACTCACTACCCCTTAAATAAAATTCGTCCCGAATTTGGACTTCACTTACCTGAATGATCAAACAAATTCGGATACTTCTGTCTCATCTCAGATTCTAGTTACCAAGTAGCTTCCTCAATGGTGTGATTCTTCCAAAGAACTTTCACCACGGGAATACTCTTTGTACGCAATTCCCGGACCTGCCACTCTAGAATCCGCAAAGGTACATCCACATAAGTCATATCCGCCTGAACATCCTCAGGAGGAGAACTCAACACATGAGAGGAATCATAACAGTACTTCCTCAACATGGACACATGGAACACATCATGGAGAGAAGAAAGAGAGGGAGGTAGGGCCAAACAATAGGCTAACTCACCTACCTTCTCTAACACCTCAAATGGACCAACAAATCTAGGAGCCAGTTTCCCTTTGTTGCCAAACCTCTTGATCCCCGTTCTCGATGGGATCTTCAAGAATACCAAATCCCCAACCTGAAAGGATAACTCCCTTCTTATAGTGTTGGCATAGCTCTTCTGATGACTCTGAGCTGTCCTCAATCTATCACGGATCACCTTGATCTTATCAGTTGAGTCTCTAACCAAGTCTGGACCCCAAAGTCTAGCCACACCAACCTCGTCCCAACACATTGGGGACCTACATTTCCTCCCATACAGTGCCTCATATGGTGCCATCTCAATGCTTGATTGGTAGCTATTGGTGTAGGCAAACTCGACTAAAGGCAAATGGTCTTTCCAAGATAACTGAAAGTTCATCACACAAGCTCGTAGCATGTCCTCGAGAATCTGAATGGTCCTCTTTGTCTGCCCATCAGTATGAGGATGAAAAGCGGTATTGAAGCTCAATTTAGACCCCAAGGCTTCATCCTAAGCCCTCCAAAACCGCGAGGTGAATCTCGGAACCCTATCAGATATAATGTTGACAGGTACTCTATGCAATCTCACAATCTCACGGATATACAAATGAGCCAATTTCTCCAAGGAATACTTGGTTGAAACTGGTAGAAAATGAGCTGATTTGGTTAACCTATCCACAATCACCCATATAGCATCCCTCTTCCTCGGAGTAGGAGGCAATCCAATCATAAAATCCATAGAAATGCCCTCCCACTTCCATTTTCGAATATCCAATGGCTGAAGTAATCCTGCTGGCCTCTGATGTTCAGCTTTGATCTGTTGACAAGTTAAACACTTTGATACAAATTCTGCAATCTCCTTTATCATGCCATTCCACCAGTAACCCCTCTTCAGATCCACATCTTGGTGCTTCCTGGATGAATAGCAAATCAGGACTTATGGCCATCCTCTAATACCTATCTTTTGATTTCTGGGGAAGAAGGTACGCAAATCCTGCCTTTGAAGGTGAGAATTCCATCCTTGTCCAATGAAAACTCCCCAGTCTTGCCATCTTGCAATTTCTCCCTGTTTTTCTTTAACTCATCATCATTCAACTGAGCTTCCAGAAGATCTCCATAAAGAGTAGGAACTGCTCTGACATTAGCAAACAACATATCACCTCTCAATTCCCGAGATACAAAGGATGATAAATGAGTCTTACAGCTAATAGCATCAGCCACCACATTAGCTTTCCCGGGATGATAAGAAATTACACAATCATAATCCTTCAATAGCTCTAACCAACGCCTCTGTCTGTTGTTCAATTCCTTTTGAGTAAACAAATACTTCAAACTCTTATGATCTGTAAATATCTAAAATTTTGCCCCATACAAGTAGTGCTTCCACTTATACAATGCAAACACAATAGCTGCTAACTCCATATCGTGGGTAGGATAATGCTGCTCCACTGGTGATAACTTCCTCGAAGCATACACAATTACCTTCCCATTCTGCATAAGTACACAACCCAATCCCTCTTTAGAAGCATCACTGAAGATAACAAAGTTCTTACAACCCTCCGAAAGTGTAAGAATAGGAGCTGAAGTCAATCTCTTCTTCAGTTAAAGCCAACTTCACACTTAGCATCCCATATAAATGGTACATCCTTCTGAGTCAATCTGGTCAACGGAGTTGCAATTCTCGAAAATCCTTCAATAAATCTTCGATAATACCCCGCTAAACCAAGGAAACTACGAACCTCTGTCACTGTAGAAGGCTGTTTCTAGTTGACTACATCCTCAATCTTTGTAGGATCTACTGCAATACCAGAACTGGATACCACATGACCCAAGAAAGAAATCTTTTCCAGCCAAAACTCACATTTGCTGAACTTTGCAAACAACTGTTTCTCAAGAAGCATGGATAAGACAATCCTCAAGTGCCTCTCGTGATCCTCCCTGGATTTTGAATATACCAGGATATCATCAATAAAAACAACCACAAAACTATCAAGATACAGCTTGAAGATCCTATTCATCATATCCATAAAGACTGCTAGTGCATTAGTTAACCCAAATGGCATAACAAGAAATTCATAGTGCCCATACCTTGTTCTGAAAGCTGTTTAAGAAACATCATCTGGCTTGATCTTCAACTGATGGTATCCGCTACAAAAATCCAACTTAGAATATATAACGGAACCTTGAAGTTGATCAAAAAAATCATCAATGTGAGGAAGAGGATATTTGTTCTTAATTGTAGCTTGATTCAGTAGTCTGTAATCAATACACAATCGCAATGTACCATCCTTCTTCCTAACAAACAGAACTAGTGCTCCCCAGGGTGACACACTGGGACGAATAAAACCTCTATCTAACAACTCCTACAACTGAATTTTCAACTCTTTTAACTCAGCTGGAGCCATTCTGTAGGGTGCTTTAGAAATTGGTGAAGTACCTGGCAATAAATCAATACAAAATTCCACTTCTCTATCAGGAGGCATGGAATACTCAGTTGAAAATACGTCACTAAACTCATTCGCAACTGGAACACAAGATAATTCAGGAGACTTCTTACCAGAGTCTACCACATAAGCCAAGTAACCCTCATACCCTTTAGATAACAACTTTCTAGCCTTTATAGCAGATATAACATGAATGCCAAATAAAGATTTATCAACATCAAAGACAAATATAGGCACATCAGGCATAGAAAAGGTGACTCGCTTTCTGCGATACCACCAAGGCATGACAAGCACTCAACCAGTCCATGCCTAAAATAATATCAAAATCATGGATTGGCAACTCTACCAAATCCACTGGCAATACATGCCCACATATAATCACCTCACAGCCATGATAGATCAAAGAGGATTCGAGGTGCTCTCCCACATGAGTAAAAACCTCTAACACATAAGGTAACAACATAGGCAACTTATGCAATGTAAATGAAAAATGAGATGCCACATAAGAATGAGACGATCCAGTGGTTGATAAGAATACAAGCCCTGACCCCCGAGACAAAGGGACAATACCTCTAATAACCGCAGCTGATCTACCGCTCCTCTATCCAAAGCAAAAACTCTACCTTGGACTCTCTCTTTGGGTTTCCCCTCAACATCTCTCTTTACCCCACCTTTGGGCTGGTCACCCTGTGGTCTATCACCCGCAGCTTGACCCTTTTTAAACTTAGGACAATCCTTTCTGAAATGCCCCATCTCACCACAACTCATACACTTTCCCTGCTTACTCCAACAACTGTCTTCTAAGTGCCCCACTTTCTTACACCAATTCAAATAGTGCCAAACTTGCGTGAAACAGGACGAGTAGAAACTGTAATTGTTCCTCCCTTAGCCTCTCCAGAAGTTGAGGATCTAGGCTGATTCTTGCTCTGACCTGAACTCTGGCCTGAGAACTTAGCCTTGCTTCCACTACCCTCAGATTTACCTCTATATTCCTCGATGTCATTCTCAATTCTGTATGCCATGTTAACTGCCGTCTGGTAGTTGGGAAAATCATGAGTCAACAACTGCTTCCTAAACTCCAACCTGAGTCCCTTGACAAACCTGTAAACCCTCCTGCTTTCATCTGGTACAATATGTGGACAATACCTCAATAGCTCTATAAATTTTGCAGAATATTGGGATACTGTCATTGCCCCCTGCTCAAGCTTCAGGAACTCTACCTCTTTCTTGTCTTTGGTGATCACTGGTATATAATGCTCTTTGAATTTACTGATGAATTTGTCCCAGGTCTGGGGCGTATGATCTCGCTCCCAGCTTTCCTTAAGGATTTGCCACCAATGCTTATCGGGACCCTCTAGCTTGAACACTGCACATCTAACCTTTTCTTCATATGTGCTCTCCATTGCAACAAAGATCTTAGTCATGGCTTCCAACCATCTCTCAGCTATCAGTGGATCTGGATCTCCGTTGAAGTTTGGTGGAGACAATTTGATAAATTTTTCTAACCCCTGTGTCGGCCTTGCCTCAGGTTGCTTCTGTGCTCTACCCTGAGCTGCCATATTCTAGAGGAATACCAGAAACATAGCCATCATCTTGGCATTCTGATCTCCCCCAGCACCCTGATCACCAATGTTCCCCTATTCCCTCTGCTGGTCACCACTAGTCCCAGCCATTTCAATGATCCCTGCATTAAACACTCGGCATCAGATATCACACACTTCCCCTTAGACTAGACATCTACCCTTGACTTCTAGCCAAAGCTCTGATACCAACTGTGGGCTCCTCCAACCTCCCGAGACCTATTAACTCGTGTCCCAGGATGGAGAGTCCCAAAATACACCATTTAAAAAAAAACTTTTCTTTACTTTAACTTGAAAAGTACACAGCTCATTTTCAAAACAATTTCAAAATAACCTCTTTACACGGAGGCTATATATAAGCCTTTTTAAACCAAAGACAACCTGTTTATACAAATATACAACTGGTAAGGCTTAAACAAGCCAACCATACCACAAACCACACTCACATTTAATTACAATACAAACCAACTGAACATGGTTATAAAAGTTTTATATACAAAACCTTTCCCCAAAAGAATAACAACCAACAATCCCAACTCCCCAAGACAACACATACCCCGACAACCAAAAGATGTCAAAACTCCTTCCCCGGCCTCACTGGTCCGGTCTGCCTGTCTCAGCGGGATCTAAAAAAATAAAGGGAGAAGGGGTGAGATAAAATCTCAGCAAGCTATTATGTATGCAACAATATGCCATACAAGATGCAACACATAAACAGGTTGCTCAATAAATATGCAACACACACAGGTTGCTCATAATCACATTGGGAAAACAGTAAACACTTTACGTTACCTTTCCCTTTACCTTTTTCTATCTGAATCATATGTAGTACTACGGTGGGAGTCATACTCCTCTCATTTTGTGACATGCTAGTGCACATTCACATCTTATACGACCCCTTATAGAGATCCATATAAGCTGCCTCGCTCTCTTGTGGCATGACTGCACATATCCACATAAGCTGAACCTCTCAATCCGTGGCCATATAAAGGGGTGAACGGTACAAGTATAAGGACATCCAAGCACCTTATGAAATATCTTCTCATAAGTGGTTGCATTCCCTATACCCCCGAAGATCAACTGGTATACCATATTCAAGCATATCACAAATACTTGAAAATAAGTCCACCCAATGGGACATCAACATATATATAACATGGTACTGCAACTCATGTTAAACAATTGAAATAGTGCAACACGTATTTAACACTATGTGCACAAATAACTATGAATATGTAAACTCGTATGACACAAAGTATATCACGGATGTCCCACACATTCATTACACAATATGTAAACCAGTAACAGGATACTACCACTCCTGTCCAAACCAAGTAAATAGTGCACAACACATTTTAGGCACTATAGGAATATTTAACTCTATACAGGTCACCACGTAAGGATACCATCTCATATAAACAACCCTACGCGTTCACAATACAACATTAAACACCTTCTCTTAAGGTTCCAAGTTCAAATACC
Source organism: Adenophora triphylla var. japonica (assembly GCA_022495995.1). NCBI lineage: Eukaryota > Viridiplantae > Streptophyta > Magnoliopsida > Asterales > Campanulaceae > Adenophora > Adenophora triphylla. The sequence goes on from JAFEMH010005409.1 coordinate 129,497, forward strand.
AAGTTCGTCTAACTTTGGTTCAAGTTCCACATTTGCCTCTCAAGCATTTTCAAGACATTATTTAAAGCACTTCCCATTATCCATTTGGACCAATTAAAGTTCCAATGTCCTACTACCATTTTAGTTTTCCATTCATTAAAATAATATATATAATATACCCATGGATGGAGAATCAATTGGGATCAAAGAACAGTAGAGTTCTGCATGAAAAATTCACGAAAAATTCACAATTTCGGACGGAACAGAGTAACATTAATACGGAGTAATACTTTATTAAATTAAACCTACTAGTAGAAATCCTCGTACTAGTACTAGTTATAACAAACTAATACTAATATTACTAACCTTTCAGTACTAGCCAGAACAAAGTAATACTAATATTACTAACCTTTCAGTACTAGCTAGAACAAATTGATACTAACATTTTACATGGTAATTATATACAGAGACGTATTCAACCCCATATACTCATCATTTTAAATCATTTTAAAGGCGAAATAAAAATGCCAAAATTATCAATAATCAATTATATCATCATAATATTATCTTTATACATATTATGAACAGTTATTTGAAAGATTCATAATAACTTACCAAAATTTGCCGAAATAAAAAGAAGATTTAATCGGCTATTCTTTTTCTAATCGACTCCTTGATCACAAATATGAAGTCGGAATTTGAAATGGAGCAATGGATGATTTTCTACGAATTTTTGAAGGTAACCCTAGGTTTTTGGAACGGTATGTAGTACTGAGGGAGATAAGGAGAAGAACCGAGAGAATGAGAACTTTCAGGGAAGAAATTAAGATTTATATAAAGAAACTTACACATAGGCTCTTCAATATTTAAAACCTACATTTAAACACCTTGAAGTTATATTTACACATAAACTCCTCAACTTTTTATAACATTTCCATTTAAAATTTCAAATGTTATAACCGTAGCTAACTTTATAAATTTCCTTTTCCCTCATTTAGACATTATATATTCAAAATCAATTTAATAACATCTAAAATCACGGAAATGACTAAATAAACACATAATCACCCCAAATAGCAAATAATGCATAATAGGGAATACAATGCACCCCACCCCCACGTGCTCTTCGTGTGACCAAAATGTGCCTAGGATTAGGGTCGTGACACTCACTCCCCCTTAAATAAAATTCGTCCCGAATTTGGACTTCACTTACCTGAATGATCAAACAAATCGGGATACTTCTGTCTCATCTCAAATTCCAGTTCTCAAGTAGCTTCCTCAATGGTGTGATTAATCCAAAGAACTTTCACCACGGGAATACTCTTTGTACGCAATTCTCGAACCTGCCACTCTAAAATATGCAAAGGTACATCCACATAAGTCATATCCGCCTGAACATCCTCAGGAGGAGAACTCAACACATGAGAGGAATCATAACAGTACTTCCTCAACATGGACACATGGAACACATCATGGAGAGAAGAAAGAGAGGGAGGTAGGGCCAAACAATAGGCTAACTCACCTACCTTCTCTAACACCTCAAATGGACCAACAAATCTAGGAGCCAGTATCCCTTTGTTGCCAAACCTCTTGATCCCCATTCTCGGTGAGATCTTCAAGAATACCAAATCCCCAACCTGAAAGGATAAATCCCTTCTTCTAGTGTCGGCATAGCTCTTCTGACGACTCTGAGCTGTCCTCAATCTGTCACGGATCACCTTGATCTTCTCAGTTGAGTCTCTAACCAAGTCTGGACCCCAAAGTCTAGCCTCACCAACCTCGTCCCAACACATTGGGGACCTACATTTCCTCCCATACAGTGCCTCATATGGTGCCATCTCAATGTTGGATGGGTAGATATTGTTGTAGGCAAACTCGACTAAAGGAAAATGGTCTTTCCAAGATAACTGGAAGTCCATCACACAAGCTCGTAGCATGTCCTCGAGAATCTGAATGGTCCTCTCTGTCTACCCAGCAGTCTGAGGATGAAGAGCGGTACTGAAGCTCAACTTAGACCCCAAGGCTTCATCCAAAGCCCTCCAAAACTGTGAGGTGAATCTCGGATCCCTATCAGATATAATGTTGACAGGTACTCTATGCAATCTCACAATCTCACGGATGTACAACTGAGCCAATCTCTCCAAGGAATACTTGGTTGAAACTGGTAGAAAATGAGCTGATTTGGTCAACCTATCCACAATCACCCATATAACATCCCTCTTCCTCAGAGTAGGAGGCAATCCAGTCATAAAATCTATAGAAATGCCCTCCCACTTCCATTCCGGAATATCCAATGGCTGAAGTAATCCTGCTGGCCTCTGATGTTCAGCTTTGATCTGTTGACAAGTTAAACACTTTGATACAAATTCTGCAATCTCTATTATCATGCCATTCCACTAGTAACCCCTCTTCAGATCCTGATACATCTTGGTGCTTCCTGGATGAATAGCAAATCGGGACCTATGGCTATCCTCTAATACCTGTCTTTTGATTTCTGGGGAAGAAGGTACGCAATTCCTGTCTTTGAAGGTGAGAATTCCATCCTTGTTCAATGAAAACTCCCTAGTCTTGCCATCTTGCAATTTCTCCCTGATTTTCTTTAACTCATCATCATTCAACTGAGCTTCCAGAAGATCTCCATAAAGACTAGGAACTGCTCTGACATTAGCAAACAACATATCACCTCTCAATTCCCGAGATACTAAGGATGATAAATGAGTCTTACGGCTAATAGCATCAGCCACCACGTTAGCTTTCCCGGGATGATAAGAAATGACACAATCATAATCCTTCAAAAGCTCCAACCAATGCCTCTGTCTGTTGTTCAATTCCTTTTGAGTAAACAAATACTTCAAACTCTTATGATTTGTAAATATCTCAAATTTTGCCCCATACAAGTAGTGCTTCCACTTATGCAATGCAAACACAATAGCTGCTAACTCCTTATCGTGGGTAGGATAATTCTGCTTCACTGGTGATAACTTCCTCAAAGCATACGCAATTACCTTCCCATTCTGCATAAGTACACAACCCAATCCCTCTTTAGAAGCATCACTGAAGATAACAAAGTTCTCACAACCCTCCAAAAGTGTAAGAATAGGAGCTGAAGTCAATCTCTTCTTCAGTTCAGTAAAGCCAGCTTCACACTTAGCATCCCATATAAATGGTACATCCTTCTGAGTCAATCTTGTCAACAGAGTTGCAATTCTCGAAAATCCTTTAATAAATATTCGATAATACCCCGCTAAACCAAGGAAACTACGAACCTCTGTCACTGTAGAAGGCTGTTTCTAGTTGACTACGGCCTCAATCTTTGTAGGATCTACTGCAATACCAGAACTAGATACCACATGACCCAAGAGAGAAATCTGTTCCAGCCAAAACTCACATTTGCTGAACTTTGCAAACAACTGTTTCTCACGAAGCATGGATAAGACAATCCTCAAGTGCCTCTCGTGATCCTCCCTGGATTTTGAATATACCAGGATATCATCAATAAAAACAACCACAAAACTATCAAGATACGGCTTGAAGATCCTGTTCATCATATCCATAAAGACTGTTGGTGCATTAGTCAACCCAAATGGCATAAGAAGAAATTCATAGTGCCCATACCTTGTTCTGAAAGCTATTTAAGAATAATCATCTGGCTTGATATTTAACTGATGGTTTCCGCTACGAAAATCCAACTTAGAATATATAACGGAACCTTGAAGTTGATCAAACAAATCATCAATGTGAGGAAGAGGATATTTGTTCTTAATTGTAGCTTGATTCAGTAGTCTGTAATCAATACACAACCGCAATGTACCATCCTTCTTCCTAACAAACAGAACTGGTGCTCCCCAGGGTGACACACTGAGACGAATAAAACCTCTATCTAACAACTCCTGCAACTGAATTTTCAACTCTTTCAACTCAGCTGGAGCCATTCTGTAGGGTGCTTTAGAAATTGGTGAAGTACCCGACAATAAATCAATACAAAATTCCACTTCTCTATCAGGAGGCATGGAATACTCAGTTGAGAATACGTCACTAAACTCATTCACAACAGGAACACAAGATAATTCAGGAGACTTCTTACCAGAATCTACCACATAAGCCAAGTAACCCACACACCCTATAGATAGCAACTTTCTAGCCTTTATAGCAGATATAACATGAATGCCAAATAAAGACTTATCAGTATCAAAGACAAGTACAGGCACATCAGGCGTAGAAAAGGTGACTCGCTTTCTGCGACAGTCCACCAAGGCATGACAAGCACTCAACCAGTCCATGCCTAAAATAATATCAAAATCATGGATTGGCAACTCTACCAAATCCACTAGCAATACATGCCCACATATAATCACCTCACAGCCATGATAGATCAAAGAGGATTCGAGGTGCTCTCCCACAGGAGTAAAAACCTTTAACATATAAGGTAACAACATAGGCAACTTATGCAATGTAAATGCAAAATGAGATGCCACATAAGAATGAGATGATCCAGGGTTGATAAGAATACGAGCCCTGACACCTGAGACAGGGACAATACCTCTAATAACCGCAGTGGGATCTACCGCGCCTCTATCCAAAGAAAAAACTCTACCTTGGACTCTCTCTTTGGGTTTCCCCTCAACATCTCTCTTTACCCCACCTTTGGGCTGGTCACCCTGTGGTCTACCACTCGCAGCTTGACCCTTTTTGAATTTAGGACAATCCTTTCTGATATGCCCCATCTCACCATAACTCATACACTTTTCCTGCTTACTCCAACAACTGTCTTCTGAGTGACCCACTTTCTTACACCAATTACAAACAATGCCAAACTTGCTTGAAACAGGACGAGTAGAAACTGTAACTGTTCCTCCCTTAGCCACTCCAAAAGTTAAGGATCTAGGCTGATTCTTGCTCTGACCTGAACTCTGGCCTGAGAACTTAGCCTTGCTTCCACTACCCTCAGATTTACCTCTATGTTCCTCGATGTCATTCTCAATTCTGTATGCCATGTTAACTGTCGCCTGGTAGTTGGGAAAATCATGATTCAACAACTGCTTCCCAAGCTCCAACCTGAGTCCCTTGACAAACTTGTAAACCCTCCTGCTTTTATCTGGTACAAGATGTGGACAATACCTCAATAGCTCTGTAAATTTTGCAGAATATTGGGCTACTGTCATTGCCCCCTTCTCAAGCTTCAGGAACTCTACCTCTTTCTTGTCTTTGGTGATCACTGGTGTATAATTCTCTTTGAATTTACTGATAAAGTTGTCCCAGGTCTGGGGCGTATGATCTCGCTCCCAGCTTTCCTTAAGGATTTGCCACCAATGCTCAGCAGGACCCTCTAGCTTGAACACTGCACATCTAACCTTTTCTTCATTTGTGCTTTCCATTGCAACAAAGATCTTAGTCATGGCTTCCAACCATCTCTCAGCTATCAGTGGATCTGGATCTCCGTTGAAGCTTGGTGGAGACAATTTGATAAATTTTTCTAACCCCTATGTCGGCCTTGCCTCAGGTTGCTTCTGTGCTCTACCCTGAGCTGCCATATTCTAGAGGAATACCCGAAACATAGCCATCATCTCGGCATTCTGATCTCCCCCAGCACCCTGATCACCAATGTTCCCCTGTTCCCTCTACTGGTCACCACTAGTCCCAGCCATTTCAATGATCCCTGCATTAAACACTCGGCATCAGATATCACACACTTCCCCTTAGACTAGACATCTACCCTTGCCTTCTAGCCAAAGCTCTGATACCAACTGTGGGCTCCTCGAACCTCCCGATACCTATTAACTCGTGTCCCAGGATGGAGAGTCCCAAAATACACCATTTTAAAAAAAACTTTTCTTTACTTTAAAGTACACAGCTCATTTTCAAAACAATTTCAAAATAACCTCTTTACACGGAGGCTATATATAAGCCTTTTTAAACCAAACACAACCTGTTTATACAAATATACAACTGGTAAGGCTTAAACAAGCCAACCATACCACAAACCACACTCACATTTAATTACAATACAAACCAACTGAACATGGTTATAAAAGTTTTATATACAAAACCTTTCCCCAAAAGAATAACAACCAACAATCCCAACTCCCCAAGACAACACATACCCCGACAACCAAAAGATGTCAAAACTCCTTCCCCGGCCTCACTGGTCCGATCTGCCTGTCTCAGCGGGATCTAAAAAAAATAAAGGGAGAAGGGGTGAGATAAAACCTCAGCAAGCTATTATGTATGCAACAATATGCCATACAAGATGCAACACATAAACAGGTTGCTCAACAAATATGCAACACACTCAGGTTGCTCATAATCACATTGGGAAAACGGTAAACACTTTACGTTACCTTTCCCTTTACCTTTTTCTATCTGAATCATATGTAGTACTACGGTGGGAGTCATACTCCTTTCATTTTGTGAACTGCTAGTACACATTCACATCTTATACGACCCCTTATAGAGATCCATATAAGCTGCCTCGCTCTCTTGTGGCATGACTGCACATATCCACATAAGCTGAACCCCTCAATCTGTGGCCACAGAAGGGGGTGAACGGTACAAGTATAAGGACATTCAAGCACCTTATGAAATATCTTCTCATAAGTGGTTGCATTCCCTATACCCCCGAAGATCAACTGGTATACCATATTCAAGCAAATCATAAATACTTGAAAATAAGTCCACCCAATGGGACATCAACAAATATATAACATGGTACTGCAACTCATGTTAAACAATTGAAACAGTGCAACACGTATTTAACACTATGTGCACAAATAACTATGAATATGTAAACTCGTATGACACAAAGTATATCACGGAAGTCCTACACATTAATTACACAATATGTAAACCAGTAACAGGATACTACCACTCCTGTCCAAACCAAGTAAATAGTGCACAACACATTTTAGGCACTATAGGAACATTTAACCCTATACAGGTCACCACGTAAGGGTACCATCACATATAAAAAATCCTACGCGTTCACAATACAACGTTAAACACCTTCTCTTAAGGTTCCAAGTTCAAATACCAAGTTCGTCTAACTTTGGTTCAAGTTCCACATTTGCCTCTCAAGCATTTTCAAGACATTATTTAAAGCACTTCCCATTATCCATTTGGACCAATTAAAGTTCCAATATCCTACTACCATTTTAGTTGTCCATTCATTAAAATAGTATATATAATATACCCATGGATGGAGAATCAATTGGGATCAAAGAACTGTAGAGTTCCGCACCTAATTCACAAAAAATTCACAATTTCGAACGGAACAGAGTAACATTCACTACAAGAAAAACAGGTTTTAGCGACGGAAAAATCCGTCGCTAAAAGTCAAATTTCCGTCGCTAAAACGATTTACCGACGGATTACCGACGAATTTTTTCCCTCGCTAAAACCCCCGTCGCTAATGTTTAACGACGAAATTTCATGTCCGTCGGTAATTTAACGACGGACCAATCCCTCGCTAATCGATTCCAAACCGTCGCTAATAATATGGATGGGACGACGAATTTATAATATTTTGCGACGGAATAATCCGTCGTTATTGTTTAGAATTCGTCGCTATAATTAAATTAAATTTTTCAATATTTTTATTTTTGATATACCAAATTACCGACGGATATTTCCGTCGCTAATTTGATATTTTTTATTAAAAAATTATATATATATATATATATATATATATATATACATATATATATATATATATACATATATATATATATATATACATATATATATATATATATATACATATATATACATATATATATACATATATACATATATATATACATATATATATACATATATATATACATATATATATACATATATAGAAATATATATATATATATATATATATTAATATATATATATTAATATATATATATATATATATATATTAATATATATATATTAATATATAGAAATATATATTAATATATTTAAAAATATATTAATATATATTTTTATTTTATTATTTTTGATAAAAAATTGACAAAATAAGCCAAAAAAATCCAAGTATTATATCATATGAATATCAAGTCCTCATTATATCAAGTCCTCATCATACAATTCAATTACTGGTTGAATATCAATATTTTCTTTCCAAATAAAGCTATTGATCAAGAAAAAATTTAAAACTATTGTCGACAAACACCAAATTATTGCAGAATATCATCAACCAAACCATACAACTCTTGCCTTTGTATCTATTCATCAAACAGTTGGTCTGCGTTCAAAACCAATTCCAGAATCATCACTACAAGGCACAACATCAAGACCAGTAACCATGGCTGATGGAGGGGCCCCTTCTACAGCGATCTCCATCTCCCTAACCTTCTCATCACTCCCAGAAAACAATGCCTGAACGGACCCATCTCGCAAGTTTTGAACCCATCCGTTCATGCCCAATTCTCTTGCAATTGATCACAACTCGAACCTGCACACATACACACGCACACACATTGTGACAAATTATTCTAAAATTAATCTTACCCAAAAACCCACAAAAAATAAATAGTCAATTGGTCCACAAAAATTGGTAATTCCATTTCATAACGTTGTTATACTACAATTTCAATGGAAAAGGGGAGGCGAACGAACTTCCCCCTGATGCATCATCAACTTATTGTCATATGGTGGCCGACGAGGAGAATCAATGGAAAAGAAGAAGTGGGAAGGGGCTGTGGGAAGGAACGTGAAGAGAGAGAGAGAAGATGAGGGAGGCTGCCATTGATTCCGGCCTGTGATGTTGAATTGAGGGGGAAGATGAAGCCGTGGTATGCGTTAAGAGAGAGAGAGGGTAATGTTAGCGTGAAGAGAGAGAGAGAGAGAGAGAGAGAGCAGATGAGATGAGGGAGGGAGGCGGCGCTTAATGAATAAAAGGGGTGTGGTTAGGGTTTTGATCTAGGCCATTAATTTAAAGTAAATGGATGGTTGAGATGGTAATTTAAGTGAAATAGTTTATTAAAATATGAGCCATTGGATCCAAGTCAAATGTGTTATTATAGATGGCTAAGATGATGATCCATGTCAAAGCCAAAAATTTAATAAAATAAATGTCAAATAATTAATAATGCTTATTATTAATAACCATTCTTTATACTTTCATTTGTTTAATTTTTTTTTATAACTTTTTGTAAAAAATTTCAGTAGTAAAAAATTTCTCAAATATTTATTTCTATGAAATAAAAATTAAAAATATATTGCTTAGTAATATATTTGAACCCCTAAACCCCACTCTATACCCTAAATAAATTACACCATAAATCTTATACCCTAATAACTATAATAATTTAAAAATTAATAAAAATAATTACTTATAACTCTAATAATTTAATATATGATATAATTTCATAATAATGGGTGTATAATACTAGTAATAATACATAATATCAAAAAAGTAAATGTTTTTATAATATATACTTTTATTTCTTTAATATTATTAGTAATAATACTTAATAATAATACTAATAATGATTTTATTGTTAATTATTCAATTAAATAATTGAATATATTAATAATTATTATTATATAATTAATAATAATACTTAATAATAATATTAATAATAACTAGTAATAATACATAATATCAAAAAAGTAAATATTTTTATATTATATAATTTATTTCTTTAAAAATTATTAATAAAAATACTTAATAATAATACTAATAATGATGCTATTTTTAATTATTCAATTAAATAATTGAATATATTAATAATTATTATTATATTAATAATACTTATTAATATACCCTCATACCCTAAATCTCATATACTCTAAACCATATACTCTATACCTATACCCTATACCCTATATCGTATAGGGTATACCCTATAGCGTATAGGCTATAGGGCATAGGGTATACCCTATAGGGCATAGGGTATGGGGTATAGGGCATGGGGTATATGGTACAGGGTATACCCTATAGGGTATAGGGTATAGGGTATACCCTATAGGGTATTGGGTAAAGGGTATACCCTATAGGGTATAGGGTATATGGTATAGGGTATACCCTATAGGGTATACACTATAGGATATAGGGTATATCCTATAGGGCATAGGGTATACCCTATAGGTTATAGGGTATAGGGTATACCCTATAGGGTATAGGGCATAGGGTATATGGTATAGGGTATAGGGTATAGGGTATACCCTATAGGGTATATGGTATAGGGCATAGGGTATATGGTATAGGGTATACCCTATAGGGTATAGGGTATAACCTATAGGGTATAGGGTATATGGTATAGGGTATACCCTATAGGGCATAGGGTATACCCTATGCCCTCTACCCTATGCCCTATAGGGTATACCCTATACCATATACCCTATGCCCTATACCCTATAGGGTATACCCTATACCCTATGCCTTATAGGGTATACCCTATACCCTATATGGTATACCCTATACCCTATACCCTATAGGGTATACCCTATGCCCTATAGGGTATACCCTATACCCTATACCCTATACCCTATAGTGTATACCCTATAGGGTATACCCTATACCATATACCCTATACCCTATAGGGTATAGGGTATACCCTATAGGGTATAGGGTATACCCTATAGGGTATAGGGTATATGGTATAAGGTATACCCTATAGGGTATACCCTATAGGGTATACCCTATAGGGTATAGGGGATATGGTATAGGGTATACCCTATAGGGCATAGGGTATACCCTATCGGGTATAGGGTATAGGGTATACCATATAGGGTATAGGGTATACCCTATAGGGCATAGGGTATAGGGTATACCCTATAGGGTATAGGGCATAGGGTATATGGTATAGGGTATACCCTATAGGTTATACCCTATAGGGTATAGGGTATACCCTATAGGGTATAGGGTATACCCTATAGGGTATAGGGTATATGGTATAGGGTATACCCTATAGGGCATAGGGTATAGGGTATATGGTATAGGGCATAGGGTATATGGTATAGGGTATACCCTATAGGGTATATGGTATAGGGCATAGGGTATAGGGTATAGGGTATATGGTATAGGGTATACCATATAGGGCATAGGGTATGTGGTATAGGGTATACCCTGTACCCTATAGGGTATAGGGTATACCCTATAGGGCATAGGGTATACCCTATACAATATACCCTATGCCCTATACCCTATAGGGTACATGGTATACCCTATACCCTATAGGGTATACCATATACCCTATATACCCTATAGGGTATAAAGTATATGATATAGGGTATACCCTATAGGGTTTTTATATGGTATAGGGTATACCCTAAACCCTATAGGGTATACCCTATATGGTATACCCTATACCCTATGCCCTATACCCTATACAATATACCATTCATATACCCTATACACTATATTCCAAATAAAATATGAATTCAAATAATTTTATACTTTATAAAATTAATATTTGATATTCACTCTTCAAAAGATATATATTCATTTTAAAAATATAAATTACAATTAAATAATTAAAAAGTTATGTTTCATTTTTTTTAAATGAAAGTTTATAAAATAAAAAAGAGAGACGGACAATAGCTTATACTTTTTTTGATTTCTTAAAAAAAAAATTGGATAAAAAAAATTACTTGAGAAGTTGTAAATTAGTGTTTTTTTTTTAAATGTCAAGTAGTGATTTTTTTTAAAAATGTTACATAAAAAAAGTTAAGATTTAATTTTAAAAAAATAAGTATATAAAAGAAAAAAAGAGGGACGGACAATAGCCTATATTTTTTTTAAATTTTTTTTAAATTTTTTTATGGCTTAGTTATATTTGAGATGTTTGTTAGTAGTGATTTTTTTTTTAAAAAAATAAGTTAAGAATTTTTATTTAAAAATATATATTTTTTTATAATTTTATCATATTTGGCCTTACTTCATTTACATTTGAGGTAAACATAACAATTATTTATTAATAAACATGCATTAAACTGTATATATTAAAAAAAAAAAAAAATACGTCGCTAATCCGTCGTTATTCCGTCGCTAAATGAAATTGAAATAATTTTTTTTTTTTGATTATATAGCAACGAAATACATCCGTCGGTAAAATTTTTTTCCAATCCCTCATTATTCCCTCGCTAATCCGTCGGTAATGAATAAGAAATAATTTTTTATTTTTTTTACTTTATATAGCGACAGAAGTTATCCGTCGTTATATTATTTTCAAAATTCCGTCGTTAATCCGTCGCTAAATGAAAATAAAATAATTATTTTTTTATTTTTTTAATTCTATAGCGACGAAATACATCCGTCGGCAAAAAAAAATTGCAATCCCTCGTTAATCCGTCGGTAAACCGTCGGCAAAAAGAGGCGCAATTTTTTGGCGCCACTTTTACGACGAAATAGTGAGGGAATATTGTCCGTCGTTAAATCCGTCGTTAAATCCGTCGGTAAAGTTGTCGTTTTCAGCTTTATTTTTTTTATTTTTTATCCCTCACTTTTCCTTCGCTAATCCGTCGCTATTAGCGACGGAATTGTGTCCGTCGCTAAAATCCGTCGCTAAATGACAGTTTTCTTGTAGTGATTAATACGGAGTAATACTTTATTAAATTAAACCTACTAGTAGGAATCCTCGTACTAGTACTAGTTATAACAAAGTAATACTAATATTACTAACCTTTCAGTACTAGCTAGAACAAAGTAATACTAATATTACTAACCTTTCAGTACTAGCTAGAACAAATTTATACTAACATTTTACATGGTAATTATATACAGAAATGTATTCAACCCCATATAATCATCATTTTAAATCATTTTATAGGCCAAATAAAAATTCCAAAATTATCAATAATCAATTATATCATCATAATATTATCTTTAAACATATTATGAACAGTTATTTGAAAGAATCATAAGAACTTACCAAAATTTGCCAAAATAAAAAGAAGATTTAATCGGCTATTATTGTTCTAATCGACTCCCTGATCACAAATATGAAGTCGGAATTTGAAATGGAGCAACAGATGATTTTCTACGAATTTTTGAAGGTAACCCTAGGTTTTTGGAAAGGTACGTAGTACTGAGGGAGATAAGGAGAAGAACCGAGAGAATGAGAAGTTTCTGGGAAGAAATTAAGATTTATATAAAGAAACTTACACATAGGCTCTTCAATATTTAAAACCTACAGTTAAACACCTTGAAGTTATATTTACACATAAACCCCTCAACTTTTTATAACATTTCCATTTAAACTTTCAAATGTTATAACCTTAGCACATAAATTTCCATTTCCCGCATTTAGATATTATATTTTCAAAATCAATTTAATAACATCTAAAATCACGGAAATGACCAAATAAACACATAATCACCCCAAATAGCAAATAATGCATAATAGGGAATGCAATGCACCCCACCCCCACGTGCTCCACGTGTGACCGAAATGTGCCTAGGATTAGGGTCGTGACACTCACTCCCCCTTAAATAAATTTCATCCCGAATTTGGACTTCACTTACCTGAATGATCAAATAAATCCAGATACTTCTGTCTCATCTCAGATTCTAGTTCCCAAGCAGCTTCCTCAATGGTGTGATTCTTCCAAAGAACTTTCACCACGGGAATACTCTTTGTACGCAATTCTCGGACCTGCCACTCTAGAATCCGCAAAGGTACATCCACATAAGTCATATCCGCCTGAACATCCTCAGGAGGAGAACTCAACACATGAGAGGAATCATAACAGTACTTCCTCAACATGGACACATGGAACACATCATGGAGAGAAGAAAGAGAGGGAGGTAGGGCAAAACGATACGCTAACTCACCTACCTTCTCTAACACCTCAAATGGACCAACAAATCTAGGAGCCAGTTTCCCTTTGTTGCCAAACCTCTTGATCCCCGTTCTCTATGAGATCTTCAAGAATACCAAATCCCCAACCTGAAAGGATAACTCCCTTCTTCTAGTGTCGGCATAGCTCTTCTGATGACTCTGAGCTGTCCTCAATCTGTCACGAATCACCTTGATCTTATCAGTTGAGTCTCTAACCAAGTCTGGACCCCAAAGTCTAGCCTCACCAACCTCATCCCAACACATTGGGGACCTACATTTCCTCCCATACAGTGCCTCATATGGTGCCATCTCAATGCTGGATTGGTAGCTATTATTGTAGGCAAACTCGACTAAAGGCAAATGGTATTTCCAAGATAATTGGAAGTCCATCACACAAGCTCGTAGCATGTCCTCGAGAATCTGAATGGTCCTCTCTGTCTGTCCATCAGTCTGAGGATGAAAAGCGGTATTGAAGCTCAACTTAGACCCCAAGGCTTCTCGTAAAGCCCTCCAAAACAGCAAGGTGAATCTCGGATCCCTCTCAGATATAATGGTGACAGGTACTCCATGCAATCTCTCAATCTCACGGATGTACAACTGAGCCAATCTCTCCAAGGAATACTTGGTTGAAACTAGTAGAAAATGAGTTGATTTGGTCAACCTATCCACAATCACCCATATAGCATCCCTCTTCCTCGGAGTAGGAGGCAATCCAGTCACAAAATCCATAGAAATGCCCTCCCACTTCCATTCCGGAATATCCAATGGCTGAAGAAATCATGCTGGCCTCTGATGTTCAGCTTTGATCTGTTTACAAGTTAAACACTTTGCTACAAATTCTGCAATCTCCTTTTTCATGCCATTCCACCAGTAACCCCTCTTCAGATCCTGATACATCTTGGTGCTTCCTGGATGAATAGCAAATCGGGACTTATGGCCATCCTCTAATACCTGTATTTTGATTTCTGGGGAAGAAGGCACGCAAATCCTGCCTTTAAAGGTGAGAATTCCATCCTTGTTCAATGAAAACTCCCCAGTCTTGCCATCTTGCAATTTCTCCCTGATTTTCTTTAACTCATCATCATTCAACTGAGCTTCCAGAAGATCTCCGTAAAGAGTAGGAACTGCTCTGACATTAGCAAACAACATATCACCTCTCAATTCCCGAGATACTAGGGATGATAAATGAGTCTTATGTCTAATAGCATCAGCCACCACGTTAGCTTTCCCGGGATGATAAGAAACGACACAATCATAATCCTTCAAAAGCTCCAACCAATGCCTCTGTCTGTTGTTCAATTCCTTTTGAGTAAACAAATACTTCAAACTCTTATGATCTATAAATATCTAAAAATTTACCCCATACAAGTAGTGCTTCCACTTATGCAATTCAAACACAATAGCTGCTAACTCTATATCGTGGGTAGGATAATTCTGCTCCACTGGTGATAACTTCCTCGAAGCATACGCAATTACCTTCCCATTCTGCATAAGTACACAACCCAATCCCTCTTTAGAAGCATCACTGAAGATAACAAAGTTCTCACAACCCTCCGAAAGTGTAAGAATAGGAGCTGAAGTCAATCTCTTCTTCAGTATAGTAAAGCCAGCTTCACACTTAGCATCCCATATAAATGGTACATCCTTCTGAGTCAATTTGGTCAATGGAGTTGCAATTCTCAAAAAATCCTTCAATAAATCTTTGATAATACCCCGCTAAACCAACGAAACTACGAACCTCTGTCACTATAGAAGGCTGTTTCTAGTTGACTACGGCCTCAATCTTTGTAGGATCTACTGCAATACCAGAACTGGATACCACATGACCCTAGAAAGATATCTGTTCCAGCCAAAACTCACCTTTCCTGAACTTTGCAAACAACTGTTTCTCACGAAGCACGGATAAGACAATCCTCAAGTGCCTCTCGTGATCCTCCCTGGATTTTGAATATACTAGGATATCATCAATAAAAACAACCACAAAACTATCAAGATATGGCTTGAAGATCCTGTTCATCATATCCATAAAGACTGCTGGTACATTAGTCAACCCAAATGGCATAACAAGAAATTCATAGTGCCCATACCTTGTTCTGAAAGCTGTTTAAGAAACATCATCTGGCTTGATCTTCAACTGATGGTATCCGCTACGAAAAGCCAACTTAGAATATATAACGGAACCTTGAAGTTGATCAAATAAATCATCAATATGAGGAAGAGGATATTTGTTCTTAATTGTAGCTTGATTCAGTAGTCTGTAATCAATACACAACTGCATTGTACCATCCTTCTTCCTAACAAACAGAACTGGTGCTCCCCAGGGTGACATAGTGGGATGAATAAAACCTCTATCTAACAACTCCTGCAACTGAATTTTCAACTCTTTCAACTCAGCTGGAGCCATTCTGTAGGGTGCTTTAGAAATTGGTGAAGTACCCGGCAATAAATCAATACAAAATTCCACTTCTCTATCAGGAGGCATGGAATATTCAGTTGAGAATACGTCACTAAACTCATTCACAACTGGAACACATGATAATTCAGGAGACTTCTTACCAGAATCTTCCACATAAGCCATGTAACCCTCACACCCTATAGATAACAACTTTCTAGCCTTTATAGCAGATATAACATGAATGCCAAATAAAGACTTATCAGTATCAAAGATAAATACAGGCACATCAGGCATAGAAAAGGTGACTCACTTTCTGCGACAGTCCACCATGGCATGACAAGCACTCAACCAGTCCATGCCTAAAATAATATCAAAATCATGGATTGGCAACTCTACCAAATCCACTGGCAGTACATGCCCACATATAATCACCTCACAGCCATGATAGATCAAAGAGGATTCGAGGTGCTCTCCCACAGGAGTAGAAACCTCTAACATATAAGGTAACAACATAGGCAACTTATGCAATGTAAATGCAAAATGAGATGCCACATAAGAATGAGACGATCCAGGGTTGATAAGAATATGAGCCCTGACCCCTGAGACAGGAACAATACCTCTAATAACCGCAGTGGGATCTACTGCGCCTCTATCCAAAGCAAAAACTCTACCTTGGACTCTCTCTTTGGGTTTCCCCTCAACATCTCTCTTTACCCCACCTTTGGGCTGGTCACCCTGTGGTCTACCACCCGCAGCTTGACCCTTTTTGAACTTAGGACAATCCTTTCTGATATGCCCCATCTCACCACAACTCATACACTTTCCCTGCTTACTCCATAAACTGTCTTCTGAGTGCCCCACTTTCTTACACCAATTACAAACTGTGCCAAACTTGCTTGAAACAGGATGAGTAGAAACTGTAACTGTTCCTCCCTTAGCCACTCCAGAAGTTGAGGATCTAGGCTGATTCTTGCTCTGACCTGAACTCTGGCCTGAGAACTAAGCCTTGCTTCCACTACCCTCAGATTTACCTCTATGTTCCTCGATTTCATTCTCAATTCTGTATGCCATGTTAACTGCCGCCTGGTAGTTGGGAAAATCATGAGTCAACAACTGCTTCCTGAACTCCAACCTGAGTCCCTTGACAAACCTGTAAACCCTCCTGCTTTCATATGGTACAAGATGTGGACAATACCTCAATAGCTCTGTAAATTTTGTAGAATATTGGGCTACTGTCTTTTCCCCCTGCTCAAACTTCAAGAACTCTACCTCTTTCTTGTCTTTGGTGATCACTGGTATATAATGCTCTTTGAATTTACTGACGAATTTGTCCTAGGTCTGGGGCGTATGATCCCGCTCCCACCTTTCCTTAAGGATTTGCCACCAATGCTCAGCAGGACCCTCTAGCTTGAACACTGCACATTTATCCTTTTCTTCATCTGTGCTCTCCATTGCAACAAAGATCTTAGTCATGGCTTCCAACCATCTCTTAGCTATCAGTGGATCTGGATCTCCGTTGGAGCTTGGTGGAGACAATTTGATAAATTTTTCTAACCCCTGTGTCGGCCTTGCCTCAGGTTGCTGCTATGCTCTACCCTGAGCTGCCATATTCTAGAGGAATACCCGAAACATAGCCATCATCTCGGTATTCTGATCTCCCCCAGCACCCTGATCACCAATGTTCCCCTGTTCCCTCTGCTGGTCACCACTAGTCCCAGCCATTTCAATGATCCCTGCATTAAACACTCGGCGTCAGATATCACACACTCTCCCTTAGACTAGACATCTACCCTTTACGTTACCTTTCCCTTTACCTTTTTCCATCTGAATCATATGTAGTACTACGGTGGAAGTCATACGCCTCTCATTTTGTGAACTGCTAGTGCATATTCACATCTTATACGACTCCTTAGAGAGATCCATATAAGCTGCCTCACTATCTTATGGCATGACTGCACATATCCACATAAGTTGAACCCCTCAATCCGTGGCCACAGAAGGGGGTGAACGGTACAAGTATAAGGACATCCAAGCACCTTATGAAATATCTTCTCATAAGTGGTTGCATTCCCTATACCCCCGAAGATCAACTCGTATACCATATTCAAGCACATCACAAATTCTTGAAAAGAAGTCCACCCAATGGGACATCAACATATATATAACATGGTACTGCAACTCATGTTAAACAATTGAAACAGTGCAACACGTATTTAACACTATGTGCACAAATAACTATGAATATGTAAAATCGTATGACACAAAGTATATCACAGAAGTCCTACACATTCATTACACAATATGTAAACCAGTAACATGATACTACCACTCCTGTCCAAACCAAGTAAATAGTGCACAACACATTTTAGGCACTATAAGAACATTTAACCCTATACAGGTCACCACATAAGGATACCATCTCATATAAACAACCCTACACGTTCACAATACAACATTAAACACCTTCTCTTAAGGTTCCAAGTTCAAATACCAAGTTCATCTAACTTTGGTTCAAGTTCCACATTTGCCTCTCAAGCATTTTCAAGACATTATTTAAAGCACTTCCCATTATCCATTTGGACCAATTAATGTTCCAATGTCCTACTACCATTTTAGTTGTCCGTTCATTAAAATATTATATATAATATACCCATGGATGGAGAATCAATTGGGATCAAAGAACAGTAGAGTTCCGCACCTAATTCACGAAAAATTCACAATTTCGGACGGAACAGAGTAACATTAATACGGAGTAATACTTTATTAAATTAAACCTACTAGTATGAATCCTCATACTAGTAGTACTAGTTATAACAAAGTAATACTAATATTACTAACCTTTCAGTACTAGCTAGAACAAAGTAATACTAATATTAAAGGCCAAATAAAAATGCCAAAATTATCAATAATCAATTATATCATCATAATATTTTCTTTATACATATTATGAACAGTTATTTGAAAGAATAATAATAACTTACCAAAATTTTCCGAAATAAAAAGAAGATTTAATCGGCTATTCTTGTTCTAATCGACTCCCTGATCACAAATATGAAGTCGGAATTTGAAACGGAGCAACGGATGATTTTCTACGAATTTTTGAAGGTAACCCTAGGTTTTTGGAACGGTACGTAGTACTGAGGGAGATAAGGAGAAGAACCGAGAGAATGAGAAGTTTCTATGAAGAAATTAAGATTTATATAAAGAAACTTACACATAGGCTCTTCAATATTTAAAACCTACAGTTAAACACCTTGAAGTTATATTTACACATAAGCCCCTCAACTTTTTATAACATTTCCATTTAAAATTTCAAATGCTATAACCTTAGCACATAAATTTCCATTTCCCTATTTAGACATTACATATTCAAAATCAATTTAATAACATCTAAAATCACAGAAATGACCAAATAAACACATAATCACCCCAAATAGCAAATAATGCATAATAGGGAATGCAATGCACCCCACCCCCACGTGCTCCCCGTGTGACCAAAATGTACCTAGGATTAGGGTCGTGACACATAATGCCTTCAAATCTTGGCCACTCTTACGCCCTGCTAACCATTTTTTGTTTGTAAATTGTCTCATAAACCTATAATCCTCTCCAGTTAATGATGAGACACTGGATACTTGGATTATAAAGGGAAGATGAGTTATTTTACGCATTTTTTAAACCTTTAATTAATCAATGCTATATATGCCTTTTCCTTGCTCCCTTCCCTTGTATTTTTAACAAGTAGTGAACATTTAACATTTTTGACTACCCTTTTTGGATCAGCAGTCCATACACTTGATGACTTGGTTGTTGGAGATGTTGTGCACTTATTCATTAGTGACTAAATTCCAGCTGATGATGAAATATTTGTATCAGGATACAGCTTGTTGATTGTAAACATTGATATTGTGTTGTATATATTGAGTTTTGGATACATGCAACTATCTTTTTTGTGTTAATGGTTATTATGTTGATAATGTGTTGTACATACATTTACGAAGCCTAGTTATTTTATATACAAGTTGAATTTGGTTTCTGCAGGTGTAATTTTGGTTATATACAGGTTGCATTTTTGTGTGTACATGTTGAATTTAGTTTATGCGGGTGTATTTTTGGGGAAAGTGAATTATACAGAGCTGACTGGAAAAAAAAATCTAGTTATTTACAGCGGATTTTTGAAACCGCCGTAAATAGGTCATTGGACGACTCGTCCCCAAAGGGGGACGAGGGTATCAGAGTGGGGTGAAAATGGGACGATTCGTGCTCTAATGGACGACTCGTCTCATAACTAGTTATTTACGGCGGTTCCCTAAATCCGTCGTATATAAGTATAATGGACGACTCGTCAACAAAGGGGGACGAGGGTATCAGAGTGGGGTGAAAATGGGACGATTCGTGCTTTGTTGGACGACTAGTCTCTTATATACGGCGGAACTACACCGCCGTATATAAAACTTCATTATATACGGCGGTTATCTACCGCCGTATAAAGCTTCCTCAAATACGCCTGTTATGCATACGGTGTATTTGTACTAGATTATATACGGCGGTTGTATTTCCGCCGTAAATAGTATTTACGGCAGATATACCGCCGTAAATACAATATATGGCTCTACTTTATACGGTGCACTATATACGGCAGATAGTCCGCCGTAAATGATATATACAGCGGCTCGCGTACTATATATGGCGGTTAAAATACGCCGTATATAGTGCTGTTTCCTGTAGTGCGTTCCCAACTGCTCGAGGAGGTATTAAGTATGCCGTGTTTGCCGTGGATTATTTTACAAAGTGGACCGAAGTAAAGGCCTTGGCCACTATCTCCGAGGAGAATGTTATAAATTTTGTCCACGATCACATCTCGTGCAGATTTGGGGTTCCCCGAGCAATAGTGTCAGACAATGGCACTCAGTTCTCTTCAAAATTCACAGTCGAATGTGAGAGAATGAAAGTACAACACCGCTAGTCCGCAGTCGCTTATCCCCAGGGGAACGGCCAAGCTGAGGCGGCAAACAAGTTAGTCCTGTTCGCCCTAAAGAAAAATTTAGAAGGTCGAGGAGGACGATGGCTAGACGAGCTCCAGACCGCATTATGGGTCGTCCGCACGACTTTCAGGAATTCAACAGGCGAAACTCCTTTCTCACTCACGTATGGGTCAGAGGCAATGGTTCCAATTAAGGTAGCCCTACCCTCGTACAGAGTCACATACTTTGATAAGTCTCAAAATGAGGCAAATAGAAGGTATGACCTGGACGATCTCGAAGAAAAGAGAATACGAGCAAATGAAAAAATGGTGAATTACATGCAAAAAGCGAAGAAGCATCATGATAAGAGAGTGAATAAGAGAAGCTTTTCGGTTGGAGATTGGGTACTCAGAATCGTGGAAGTACAAGGGATCCAAACTGGTTTCCACAAGCTCTCCCCGAAATGGGAGGGTCAATACGAAGTTACCCAAATAATCAAAGAGGGTACCTACATATTGCGAACAAAGGAAGGAAAAGACCTCAAGAACGCTCTGAATAGCGATCACCTTAGAAAGTATTTCTTTTAAAATCTTTGTAAAATGTAAGGGTGATAGAGGCAATGAATGTATGATTGTTGAACCAAATTTTTGTGCAAAACTAGTGTTAAAGAAATGTTGTAGCAATATTCCCACCAGCCTCAAAAGCTAAAGTGGATGCCTGCAAGTGGGTGCTAGTGGGTAAAATGGCCAACATATGAGCCCCTACCTACTGATGCGCAAAGATCCATTAAGCCCATACTCGATCACGGACAAGACTCTCTATCCTGTCCGCGTGAACCACCAAAAATAAGTGGATATAGATGCAAGTGGGGACAAAGGCCAAAGCCTGGACCCACTAAATGCATATAGGACTTAGTTGGCTGTTGACCGCATGCATGTATGTACAAAGGCCAACATATGAGCCCGTTACACGATCGCCACAAGACTCCAAAGAGTCAGACCGCGTGAACCACCAATAGTGGATACAGATGCCAGTGGGTTAAAGGTCCAATATGCCCCTACCTACTGTTGCGTGGACTATTGCCTCACGGCCACAATCTGCTTGCCCAATAAAAGAAGCTTGCCTTGGATCTTTTAAAATTACACCACGGATTTAAAAAATCTAAATAACTCAAAAAACTCAAGCGGTTTTGAATAAAGAGTTATAAAGAGTTATAAACTCATAAACGCGGTCAGAAGGCCTACTACGCCCATAAACCCCGGCATTGAGTCAAAACTAATTGTTCCAAGTCATAAGCTGGATAAAAGAAAAAAAGCAAGAGTACAAGCTTAAGGAAAAGCATTGATATAAGTATCAAAGTATTCAAACATTGCCAAAAGTAAAACAGCTTACAAAGACGAGCAGTTAAAGAAAAATACTTCTATTAATAGAGAAAATGATTTACAAAATCCTAAAATCTATTACAAAAGAAAAATAAAATCCTAAGCTAAGGGTTGATCAGAGGGAGCAGTCTCTTTGGCGGCCTCAGCTGTGGGTGTTGGAGAAGGAAGATTGGCAGTTATGGTTAAGTCAGTAATAGTTGGGGGATCAGTTGTTTCAGTGGCAGGAGCAGTTGAGGGGTCAGTTGAAGCTTGAGCAGGAGCTGGCCGCGGTCCGAACACATCACTGACTGAAGGGCCATAGGGGAACAGGCGAGCAACAACTTCTTTGTAGGTTAGTTTCTTGTCTCCAAACCTCATCTCATCCATTTTACCAATGAGGCTTGTTGCGGTGACCGCGGCGATAGGAGGCAGAGACAAGGCGACAACAAGCTCTAAATTTTTTACCTCCTCCTCAGTCAGAGGGACTTGAGCATGCCCGGGCAGGCACAAAGCGTCAGTGGAGATCAATGAGCCTATTAAGGCCGACTACTCCGCTGAAAACTTGCCCGTGGCAGCAAAGTTCCGTAGCTGCGTCTGGCAGGCAATCTCATATTGCGCAGAAGCTTCGCTGGATATTTCGTCCTTGTATTCCTCAGACTGTTTAAACTCTTTAACTACCTCCTTACGCGTAGCGAGCAGTATGGCCTCCCTCTCCAGCTCGAACTGCCTAGGGGTAGTAGTTGCTCGGAGAGCTCGTCAGCCTTAGCCTCCAAGACTGAGACTTGCTTCTGGGAAGCCTCCAACCTATTCAACAGCTCAGCATTCCGTTTCTCCAGCTCAGCCTTATGACCACGGGGCTCATCTCGTGCACCCTTGGCCTGCTCCAAATCCTTCTCCACTACAACCAGCCGATCCATGAAGCCCTTTAAATCTGATTCCTTCTCAGTAAGGGAATCAGACAAGGTCTTCACCTTCTCCTCAGCTTTGCCGATCTCCCTGCACTTGTCCGCAAGAATCTTGGTCTGCTCAGAGAGGTCAGCAGCCTGCTCGTCTGAGATCTCCCTCAGTCGCATGATTTTTTTGCCCGCCTACATAAGAAATGATCAGTAATCACGATAAGGTCCAAGAGTCGGAATACAGAAGGGGACAAGTCTTACCTCAGTAAAATCAAGGCCAATATGCCCCATCAGGGCAGCAGTGTTCTCCTTGACCACTACTATAAGTACTCAAATCCGGATCGTCAAAATACGTTAAAAGTTAACCGAAATCCGTTAACTGGCCCTTTCCAGGTTAACCGAAACCCGTTAAACTCCCCATTCCCGAGTCAACGAGACATCCCAGGACTGCCCCGTGCATCCCGACACCAAAGTGTACTCAACACACGTTATCACACGTAAAAGTACCACTTTCCTCGAAAAACGCACTTTCCGGGACTTTCCGGGGGCATTTCAGACATTTTCCGGACATTTATTTAGAAAATAGTCAAAATCGGAATTAACGGGACAAAAACCCTAGTTTTGGTGACTCACAGGGACACATGGCACACATGCATGGCCTCCCCCATCCCCATCAATGAAATTCAAGGGTTAAAAGACCAAAATACCCCTGAAATTGATAGTTAGGCCGTCCGGCCTGTTTTACATGTAAAACCAGAATTCTCATCAAGTCCCTGCAATTTCCAAAATACCCAAAAACCCCCCAAATTGAAGCTCAGGCCGTCCAACCTGTTTTACAAATTTACCCCTATAAATACAAGGGCTATCATTCAGTGAAAAAGAGAGAAAAATATTACCCCTCTCCCAAAACCTCACGGTTCTAGGCAGTTTAACCCCCTCCCGAGCCCCGTTTTGTCTCGATTTGTGTGAAAATCCCATTTTCCGACCAAACACGAGCCAAACACGTTCGAAACACCTTCCAAACACCAAATCGTATCCCATATATGTCTTTCCGAGCCAAAGAGTCAATCCCTATCCATAGGTAACACTCTCTCTCTCTAAAACTTCGTTTTGCCTCGATTTACGCGTCAAACGCTATTTTCGATCCGGTCGAAACTCTCAAAATGTAGACGTAACGCCGTCAATGGGACTCGATACATTTTAGTCCCTAATCATCTTTTCTCCCATAAGAGAAGTAATTTCGGGTTAAAATGGCGTTCCAGTCCCATTTTTACGTTTCTGTCATTTACAGTCCGGATCGTTTGATCCGTTGATTCGTTTTTTACCGTCCGAACCTTTTGGTTCGTGATCATCATTAACAAAGTCCAAATCATTTTATCCGTTGATATTGCTATTTAATTTACGCAACTTTACAAATCTGAGCCGTTTGGCTCATCGATCGTATCTTTACTGTCCGGATCATTCGATTTCTTTGATACCGCATTTTAAATACTGTCATTTACAAGTCCGAACCGTTTGGCTTGTGATAGAATTTACTTACAAAAGTCCAAGTCACAAAACGACTCGTTGATCACATATCATTTACTGCCTTTTTTCATAAAATTGTTAACAATATAATGCCCGGTTCAAAACCAGAGTTCGTCATTCGAACTCCTTTTCAAAACAACGTAAAACCCGACGTTTGACATTCAAACGCTCTTTTTATTAAAATCAACATTTGTCATTCAAACTAAATATTTAAGTTCGTCACTCGAACCCCGTTTTCAAAACAACTTAAAATCGATGTTTGACATTCAAACGCTCATTTCCGACTCGAAACCCGATGTTTGACATTCAAACACTCTTTTTATTAAAATCAACGTTTGTTTTTCAAACTAAAGATTTAAGTTCATCATTTGAACCCTCATTTCAAACTCAAAACCGACGTTTGTCATTCAAACGCTCATTTTTTTCACAAATCAATGTTTGTCATTCAAACTAATGATTTAAGTTCGTCATTCGAACCCTCTTTTCAAACTCAAAACCGACGTTTGTCATTCAAACGCTCGTTTTTACCACAAATCAACGTTTGTCATTCAAACCAAGATTAAAACTTGTCATTCAAGCTCCTTTTCAAAATGCAACACACACACACAAAATTTGGAGAAAGTTAGAAAGACTCGTCATACGAGGCATTTCGGGTGATCTCAATATACTCTTCCCGAAACGTAATGTGATCTCCGAACCTAACAATCTCTGGTCCTAAAAGCCTTTTTTCAAGTTTTGGCTACCAATCAAAACGTTCCTTTTTCAAAGCCTTTTTTTCAAGTTTTGGCTACCAATCAAAACGTTCCTTTATTCAAAGCATTTTCCATGTTTTGGCTACCAATCAAAACGACCCCCTTTTTCAAAACCAGCCATTTTCAAAGTTTGGGATCATAATACAAAATGGATTGGCGACTCTCCCTTTCATTTCCGGTGAGGTCCCATGTTGCAAAATCCACTCGCCGGGTCCCCGCGCACGATACGGGTAATTTCAGTTGGCGACTCTGCTGGGGACTAACAATGTTTTATCAAAACTCCCTCGTTTTAAAAAGCAATCTGTGGGTCAAACTTTCGTTTACCCTTTCCTCATTTTTTTGTGCATGTGTTGTTCAAAACATCGAGCTGTTTTCGAAAAGAAAAAAAGATGTTGCATTTTCATCTCATTCAAAA
Source organism: Adenophora triphylla var. japonica (assembly GCA_022495995.1). Lineage (NCBI taxonomy): Eukaryota > Viridiplantae > Streptophyta > Magnoliopsida > Asterales > Campanulaceae > Adenophora > Adenophora triphylla. The sequence goes on from JAFEMH010005409.1 coordinate 155,561, forward strand.
TCATAACATGTTCGTGCATTTCCGTTCATACTTGATACTTTGCGCTATATTTTGAACTACGCATAAATTCTTTAAAAAACATTCTGAAAATCTCTATTTTACTTAGAAAATGAATTTTGTGACCGCACACTACTTGCACTGCTGCCTCGTTACACCGCACGCTACGCGCACTTGCTGCCTCGGTACACTGCACCCTACAACCCTCAACCTGGGATGAGCATTCAGTTGTAGCTTGATTGGTCTACCAGACACCTTTCGAGCGCGCACGGGGTCATCCCTAAAAGCCCATCCTAGCTCGTGTAATCCATGCACTCTTTGTGTCACACTTCGTCCAAGACCTTGGTTGGTTTATGGCTTAGTTCGTGTCATAAAGCCTAAGTGTATGCTTTTACACTGATCTCCCTCACAAGTCAAACTTAAAGCTGAGATCGAAGGTCATTCTCGACCCGAAGTCTTAGCTTTTCAGCCTTGACTTTGACGTATAGCCGCGCAAAAAACATAACCGAAGGTTTAATGTGACGCCGTGTCATCAAACCCTCAACGTATGCACCATGCCAGCCACAACGGCCCTCAACGCCAAAAGCTAAGGCCCCTCGTACAAGCGAGTCAAGAGAGGTCATGCCGAAATTTTGGCATGATTTCTGCCTTAACTTAAGGACGTTGACTTCGACCGTGACCCTCTTGTCACATACATTGAAAGTTTACATGACCAGCTAGCCTTAAGTTCACTTTTTCCTTTGTCGCTGGAACTCGCTTGCCTTATAAGACCCTCGCTCGGGATTGTCTATCCCAGGAAGACGATTTCAAGGTGAAAAATGAGGGGCTTTGAATGAACGCTCGCCGAAAAAATATGATTTTAGGAGTCGCCACTCCGTTTTAAAGGAAACATTGAAAACCTTTTGAAAGAGAAAATGGGTTCAGGGGTCAGGTTACGTGTTGGGAAGAACCGAGAGTTCACCCAACATGCCTCGTTCGTAGATGAGTCTTCCTATGTTCAACATTCAAAACATTCAAACGTGTGTACAAAATGTGTGTGACAGTATATGTATAAAATGCATGGAAGTGCTTTGTTTTATTGCTCAAAGGGATAGGGTGGATGGATGGACGATGACTGGTGAGATTGGATGGCTGGACCTTTGGAGAAAGGATTCCGACGTAACCTTGGAGGGAATCAAGCTGGTCGTAGTTTGAAAGAGTGACTATTGGGTGAAGGAAACCAGGGCAAAAGGGTAGAAATATGCTTTTATACCTTTGCTGTACTTACCTGACTGATGATGATTGGTCGTCTGACAAGGGCATTTGATGATGATAAATCTCCGTCCAACACGGGCTTTTGATGATCTTCCGTCCAACACGGGCTTTTGATGATCTTCCGTCCAACACAAGATTTCAGTGATGATCTTCCATCCAACATGGGCTCTTGATGATCTTCCGTCCAGCACGGGAATTTGATGAGGAACCTCTGTTCGACACGCGAATTTTGATAATGACCTTCAGTCCAACATGGGATATTGATGATGAGACTTTCGTCCAATACGGGCATTTGAAGATGATCTTCCGTCCAACATGGGAATTTGACGATGAATTTCCGAGATATTGATGATGAAATCTCCGTCCAATACGGGATATTGATGATGAGACTTCCGTCCAACATGGGCATTTGACGATGATCTTCCGTCCAACACGGGAATTTGACGATGAATTTCCGGGATATTGATGATGAAACCTCCGTCCAACACGGGATATTAATGATGAGACTTCCGTCCAACACGAGATATTGATGATGAGACTTCCGTCCAAAACGGGCATTTGACGATGATCTTCCGTCCAACACGGGAATTTGCTGAAGAGTCTCCGTCCGACATGGGAATTTTGATGAATCTTCCGTCCGACACGGGATTTCGGTAAACCTTCCGTCCGACACGGGATTTCGATAAACCTTTCGTCCGACACGGGATTTTGGTGAACCTTCCATCCGACACGGGAATTGATGATAAGCATCCGTCAACCACGGGCATTTTGATGATAGTCCTTCGTCCACCACGGAAATTGATAATGAAACCTCCGTCCAACACGGGAATTGATGATAAGCATCCGTCCAACACAGGCATTTTGATGATAATCCTTCGTCCAACACGGAAATTGATAATGAAACCTCCATCCAACACGGGAATTGATGATAAGCATCTGTCCGACACGTGCATTTTGATGATAATCCTCCGTCCAACGCGGGAATTGATGGTTGCCATACCAGATGAACTTTAAAGATGATTCAGCCTAGCAGAACAGGCTTTTGATGATGATTTGCTGAAGCTGATGAGCACTATTGCATGGATTTTGGGGAAAGCTCTCTTTTAGATGATGCTGATGAATCCGAAGATGATAGAGGCAGAAAGTGCCACTTGCAGGATTTGAAATCCTTGTCCAGATCGTGATCTGAGGAGCAATCCCCATGATCAGATTATGATCACTTTGATTATTGTACCCTGAGCTGGGGGGGGGGGAAACACAACACTCTAGGCACTTTGCATTTTATTCATTTGATTATTGTTAATCTTATGCATTTGATGCACGAGTCCATCTCGACTGAGGACGAAAATGGAATGAGGATTCTGTATGGCTTGATGAGCAGATGTGTACGTAGTAATTATGCTATGATGGATTTATGACGGGATGACTGTGTATATGATGGGGTGAACCCTCTCCCATGAGGTGGGGGAATGTACGAGTGGTGGTTGAGGGATGACACGGTGCAGCCTAGGCAAGTCGGGGACGCTCCCGGGAGTACAGATCGCAGCAGGTTGATTTTTGTTGATAAGAACAAGGTGTGTCGAGCACCCGAGATGGCAAGAGGAAGTGCAGAGAATGCCCTGGTTTTGAAGATATGATTAGGCGGAGCCCCAGTTGATAATGCAAAGCAAACCCGGTAAGGAGAACCTGAGAGAACAGCTTGACTAAGCCCCAGTTTGATGAGATTCAATGCAGCCTTATTGCAGACAGAGTCATCTTGTGGCCAAGGAGGCATCCCATCATTTCAAAATATAGTCGATCAGCCATTGGACATGACTCGAATACGCATACGTGCAGGGGCACATCTTTCAAAAGGTGGGAATGAATCCCGATTTTGTGATACACTCGCTTTTGGGTTTGACTCTTTTGGGAGAGTATAAGCATCACAAGGTGTGGAAAAGTGTATGGAATCCCCTGCTGACAGAAAAACAGTGTTTGGCTCTATCTTCCTATGATGTAGAAAGAGAAGACTTGTCGAGATACTTGAAAACTTATCTTATTCGTGATGATCACAAGGCTGCTTAAAACCCTTTATTGATGTTCGGGTTATTCAAACACTAATCCAGATATGAACAAATATTTTGATTAATCACAAGGATAAAACCAACTAATATCGAGAATCAAACTCGGAAAGATGGAACGAAGGATCTGTGTATGAGGACGACCCTTGACGAGACCGGATTTTCTGAGATTTGTTTATGATTTTGACCGGACCATTTCTGGTTGCCTACGTTCCCCTCCTTGGGAGGAGCTCAGGTCGCCGTAGTTCGGGCTTATCCCGAATGAAAAGAATGCGAAAATTTGAGATTTTGAGGACCTTTGAAGATTTTTCTAAGAATTGGAGAATTGAAAAAACATGTCCTCCTGGAGTGTCGATGAGAGACACAGATGTGAAGCCCCAGATGGATGTCCACGGAAAGTGTTTGCGGAGGAGAAATGAAATATGCTCACATGAAGTGCCAAATGAATGGATTGAATTTGCACAATCTTTGATGGATGATCTTTCGAACCGAGATGGATTAGGCTCTGATTTAAGCAGGCAATAAAGCAATAATCTAATTTAGATCCTGAAAGTATTGGAATGAAACTGCTATCCGGTAGGAACTACGGCTAGGTTTCAGGGCTTCGATCGGCCATTGGGTAATTTGGGAAGTGGATGACCTCTTAAGATGAGAAGTCGAAATTTGGGCTTTTTCTTGTTGAACCTCTAAAGATGAGAGGTTGGCTTTCGGGGATGTGTTTGGGATCTCTAAGGCGAGGGGATTGATTGCCTTTAATAACGAGAGGTCAAATTTGCTTCGGATAAAGGCAAGGGTAATGGTAATGGGAAAGTCCTCTAAAAGCGAGAGGATGGCTTGGGATTGGTTTTGGTAATGGGAATATCCTCTAAAATCGAGCAGATGGATTGGGATTGGTTTGAAGGTATTGGTGAGAGGAAGTCCAAGCTATTGAGAACTTTTGCGAACTTTCGAGAATCTGTGCTCCTTTTTGAACATTGGAGAGCTTCTTGAGAAGTCAGAAACTTTTGCTGAATTGTGAGGATCTAAAGTCCTTCTTTTGATAATTGGAAAGGCCTTTTGAGGAGTTGAGGACTCTTGCTGAATTATGAGAATTTAAAAAAAATCCTTCTTCTGATAACTTGGAAGGCCTCTTGAGGAGTTGAAGATTATATCTGTCTTTCCTTCATGACTTGAGTATTTTGCGCACCGCCGATTCTCGAGGCTAACTTCTTGGCCTCACTTGGACTTCTCTTAGAATGGAGCAAAGGTGATGGCTAAACAGGGTTTCAAACATGCCGATCTGGAATTGAAAGGGTATTGTTTAGTGAGGGTGAGGTAATAGCTTCCCTAGGGTGAAAGGCTTCAACCGCAATCCCTACCGGATGATCTAAATGAGATTAAGTCTTCATTGCTTGCTTAAGCTTACTTGAGGAATATTCATGCAAATTCATTAAGCAACGCAACGCTGAGTATGGTGAAAGATATGTGAGCATATGAGATGCAAGATGGGGAGTTGGTGAGCCCCAATTTGAGAAGTATATCAGTCAATTTTCTCACTCCGATCAATTTAAATATTAATCATTTCAAAGCATTATTGATTGAGCAGCACGAGTGATCATGCGGAATAAGACCATTTCAATTAAATGTGACGTGGGTGTGCAAGTGATGTCTCAAGTCTAGCAAGAAAAGAAACAAAACTTTTTATTATTGCAATAAAAAGACTGGTCCAACTTGGACTTGACAGACTCATGACAACGTAAAAGACACTCTAGAACCTATGACGGCGGCGGACTTCTCTATCTTCAGATGGGAGAGCCTACGGGCTTCTGCTGATATCACGGACGAGGATTGGAGACAACATTGGGGCGAGCCTTCTCAACTTTTCCCTCATCGACAAGCTTTTGGATGAGCACTTTCAGGGGAGTGCAATAATTGGTTTCATGGCCCGGATACTGGTGATATTGGCAATACTTGCTGTGATCCAAATTTGGATTGGGTTTGGCAGGGTTGTAATTCTCGAGGGGTTTGATCATCCCAGTCTTAACCAAGCCAATAAATGCCTCCTCAGTGGTCATACCCAGATCATCGTACTTCATCCTTTGACGGAATCTCCCACTGCTTTGACTAGTGCTTCCTCTCTGAAGGTTGTTGATACCATTGTCTTTTGGGACCCGGGAAACTGGATAGACCTTCTTGGAACCACAACCACTAACATTACTGGCTCTGGCATCCGAGGTAAGATTGAAGAGTCGATTCTCGCTACGAGCTAACATGCCTACCATCTCCCTTAAATTGGGGTACCAACCACTCCCAATAGCTTCACGGAGAACTGGCTTCACACATGACAAAAAGATGTCCTTCTGATCTTGTAAAGGGATTGGCTCAGAAAGCTCATTCAACTTAGCGTTCCACCTCTTGTAGAATTCGGTGATTGACTCATCCTGTTTCTGAATTGTACCGACCAAGTCGTCTCTAGTTGTGCGCCATTCAAGGTTCCCACGGTACTTTTCGAGAAAGGCCTCAGTGGTCTGACTCCAAGTAGATCGAGCTTCTGTCTTGAGAGTTAGAAACCATGTCAAAGCAGGTCCTTTGAGTGTGAAATGAAAGTGCTGAGCCATAAACTCGGGAGTACAACCCATTGCCCCCATAGTCTTCACGTATGTGTGCACATGAGTTTTCGGACATGCTGAGCCATCAAATTGTATTTTGGGCATCTTGAACTTGTAAGGGAGAGGCTCTACTTGCCTTGGATCAACAACTTTAAGTCCACTTGACCTTACTGACCAACTTGTCAATTTCTTCTTTGCATCCGGTTTTAACAATGCTGGGTCACCTCTGGGGTCATCCACAGGTCGAGGAATAGATGGAGCGAGCGTTTTTGAAAGAAGGCTCAAAAGCGGTTGATTGGAAGAGAGGTGGGCTGAACCGACCCGGATGCCGGAGCCGGCAAATGATTAAAGCGGCCGGTTAAGGGAATTCGATTTACGCGAGAGAAAAGCACCGAGTAGGCACGTAAGGAGTTGACCCCGAATTTAGCATAGATGATGAACCAAATCCACAAGCTGAACCCATCAAAGGCTGAGACTGATATCCCTGAGATTGAGGCTGACTAGCAGGCAACTGCAGAAATCCATCTTGGCTGAACTGATTCTCGGAGTAAGGGTGATGACTATGATATTGAGGGTTACCTTGGAAGTGCGGACCATGAAACTTACCCTGTTGATACTGAGGACTCGGAAACAACCCGCCTCGACTGTTCGGAAGCTAGGACCCAAATTGGCTTAGAGGAACGGAAGCATTGAGAATTGGTGAGGAGGCCAAATCATGAAATGTCGGCTGTAGTCCTCCAACTAAACCAAAACATGCTTGAGGGTTTGACTGCACACTATGAATCGGAACTTGATGATAAGTTGGAGCAAAGGGAGAAAGGGAGACATTTCTGGTCTCAACGTCAAACTCATTGGCATCGGTAACTTCTTCATAAGTCTCGTCAGCACATCGGATCACAGCAATACCACGGCTTCTCATCGCTTCTACGAACTTAGAGTGTGTTGCCTCTTCTCTAGGTTTAGCGGCTTGAGCGAGTAATCGAGCCTCATGCTCTCTAACTAGAGCGGCTTAAAAATTAGCCCTCATCTCTCCTATGGACAGATCATGCATGCCTTGTTGGCCCATAGCGGATGAATCCCCAGATTGAGTAGTCATACCCTTCTCTGCACTAGGCATCTCTGAAATTGAATCGGATGCAAACTCTGCTGAAACTGCAACTGCCTCAAAGACGTGAACAAAACTAGCACAGTGAGCTGGAGTGCGCAACAATTTACCGTAACTGGAGATGAGAGAGCATGTATAAGGCGGAGGATAGAGAACCTTGAGATGGTATGGGAGAGGGAGGAGTACGGAAGGAGATGGACTCATGCAACAACTTATTAATGTTCAAGTAGAAATTGGTGTTTTTTAAGTCCTAGAGACGGTTGGAAAAGGAGGAAACCTTTATTTCACGCAATCCTGAGACCCTCGGGGGAACCTAGGGACACATCATCTCGAAAATACACCAGAAATGTACATTGATTAAAAATTAATAATAGGGCAACGATACCTAAATAAAAGCCGAAGCATTTTTATGGGACGGACAGTAGCAATCCCAATTTACGGAGAAATTTGGGCAGCATAAGAAATTCAAGGAAAAGAAATCCTAAGCATGCACCTTCCGTTTTCCTCGTCGGTGCACGTTGACAAAGCCGACATGATCTCTCTGATCGTTTTTAAGAACACATCACACACGTGGGAACGACATGTCCTTTCGTGAAATCATGTTGCGTTGGCAACATGCCCAGCACGATGCTAGGTTTTAGGATAGGTACGAAAGTCTATTAAATTTTTTGAAACAATTCATTTTAGTGTATTTGAAAATGGCGTGTCAAAAACCAACCCATGTCGGGGTAAGCTTTTAAAGTGTGGCGCCCACCTATGATGCGGCCCTAGGGGATAGAGTTTGATTTCGTGCGCTCAAGCGTAAGGCGAATTACATGGCCAGTCCTCGCGATGCCGGTCAATCGCACCCGAGGGTTCTAGATCTATGTGACGTGTAGTTGTGCGTATGACTATGTTCCTTTATTTATGAAAAATGATTTTTTTGTACTATTTTTTTTTTTTTTTTGGAAAAGGGGGAAAAGAAAAACACACACACCCCACTGAGTAAAATAATCAAAATGATCATGAACTTGGATCATGGGGATTGCCTCCACAATCACAAAAACCCCTGCACTGCAGTCCAACTCCCTGTAAAGTGACCACTTATTCACGTGACAAGTACCCAGGACCGATGAGGTCCGCTTATGTCGCATGACATAAGGAGTCCCTATATCCAAAAATCTGTAATCTAATAAACAGGAGCGCCCCAACCTCCAAGCTCAAAGCAATAACTCCAAACCCCCAAGCATCACAAATAGCGTACAACTTGGAGAACAAATACAACAGAAGCACATAAAATGCATTTCAACACATAGAGATATGTCACACACAAAGCACACAAGAAAATGAATGATAAAGATGTTGAACAAGCTTTGCGAAAGTTTGACCCACTTTTGAAAAACAAGTTTCAATGTCCCTAGCGGAGTTCAACCACCGAATGAACGCTCGCTCGAAAAAATATGATTTTAGAGTCGCCACGCCGTTTTAAAGGGAAACATTGAAAACCTTTTGAAAGAGAAAATGGATT